>MJUU01050515.1:0-24069 GCA_002080025.1 Modiolus philippinarum | reverse complement strand
TATGGGGCTCCTCGCCAAAAGTGGTCTAGGGTGCCGTGTTCTACTACTGTTGTCTCAGCAGCTTCGGAGAGGAAGATCTTTGAAAGTGTTTCCCTAAGATCCAATGTTAAAATTTTTCCCTGCTGGTGGCAGTCTTTGATATAGCACAGATACGAAAAACAACGTTTTTATTTTTTTGCAGAGGACCACCTAAAGACTATTTTGGCCAAGTTTGGTATCAGTTTAGCAGAATCAGATGAGAAAATCTTTGAATATCTTTTCCAATAGGGTCCAATGTTTATACAGTGTTCCCCACTGGCAGCCACCTTGGATACAGCGCTGACCTGAAAAACAACTTTTTTGCAGGGGGACCACCTAAGAACTACTATGGCCAAGTTTGGTTCCCATTGGCTCAGTAGTTTCGGAAGAGATCTCTTAATGTGTATTCCAATAGGGTCCAATGTTAAAACTATGTTCTCCGCTGGCAGCCATTTTGGATAAAGCGCTGACCTGAAAAACATCTTTTTTTCGCAGGGGACCACCTAAGAACTATTGTGGCAAAGTATGGTTCTACTTGACTCAGCACTTTCAGAAGAGGAGAATATATTTGAATGTCTTTTCCCATTGGGTCCAACGTTAAAACTGTGTTCCCCGCTGGCGACCATCTTTGTAGAGGACCACCTAAGGACCATTATGGCCAGGTTTGTTTCCATTTGGCCCAGTAGTTTCAGAGGAGAAGATTTACGCCAGACGGATGAATTTTGGAATGAACTCACCCCTCTCATCCTACTGAACATTTATACAAAGTTCCGGTAAATTTTGCAATATAGTTCTTAGATATTTAATTCTAAGTTTATTGGAGGAAGAGTAATAATAATAATAATAAGAAGAAGAAGACTTCGTCTTGGGCGACATAAAAAATAAAGAAAACAGAACAATACCGCTTACGTCTGCGGCGCCATAAATACGAAAAGGAATAAAAGAGAAGAAGTCGCACTAATATATGATTTTTAGCAAGAACATGCTGATAAATTTCAATTCTTGCTAATATCATTTTTAAGGTAGTACGGGAGCCCTTTGTGATTTAAGCATGGATACATCAGTATAATGCACTGGATGAAAATAGAAAACGGGGTTTGGGAGAAGATGGGGTTATGATTAGAGAAAATTTAATACAGTGTTGAGAGGTGGGAGGATGGTAGGCGCGGGAGATTAAGAAAGAGGGCTTAGATTTCGGAAAAAAAAGTTGTGAGATTTGAATTGGTGGTTGCAGAGTGTGGGTTATTAAAGTGGATAACAAGAAGTTTGAAAAGTATGAATACTTGTTCACCCCTATTCATAGCTAACCTTCGTATTTACTTTTCTAGCTAAGACAGTCCGAGAGCTCAGTGAACCCGTTTTCTCAATATTTCAGAAAACTGAAATTTTTGTACTGATAAACAATGAAATAATATGAAGGAAAATAAATAAAAAATGAGGAAAACTCGAATTCAAAATGGGGAAATACTAATCGCACTGCCGTATAACCTAGGAGTCAACAAACATTTAATCTTAAGGGTTTTATGGTTTTCATACCCTGCCTCACAAAGTCGTAGGGTAAAATGTAAAAACCTGAGTTATGTGTCCGTTCTTGAGTTCTTCTGTCTGTCTTTCCGTCCGTTTCCGTCGAAGGTTTCCCATGATAACATGTTTAAGAAATAACGTTGCGTCTTAAACTTGGTTTTAGTTCTTTAAAACAGAAGTCATGCCAAGTCTAAGTTAAGCTCAACGGTACAGTTGGTTCTAGGACTATGCCCTTTCATTTTTTTTTTACTATCTTCACAATAACTTTTGAATGAAACCAAGTTGTTTACAACTGAACATTCTGCACTCTATCAACACTTTTTTGAAAATGTTTATGGTCATAACATTGTTCACAGCCCTAAAATGTAAGAAAAACATGACACCAAAGTGATAAATGTGATTAATTATAATCAAATGGCATGATTACTATATGAGTTCGGGATTGCCACTTCCCAGTTATAATCTGTTGTCAGTAATAACTATATCTGTTGTTTGTGATAACCAAAAAAGTGTTACCTCTGAAATAAAATGACGATTTCGTCCATATTAGGAGGTAAAAGAAAGACAGTTTTTGATATATAATAAATTAAGACCTATATATTTTTATATGTATTAAAATACTAAAGCTCATTTCCGTATTATTGCAAAATTAAACTATTTTTCGGACGATCCCGTGTAATAATCTTTAAAAATGTACTTTAATTCGGCGAAAACTCCCGATCTATGATACCTCATACAGTAGTATTTGACTCATATGTTAACCTATACATATAAAATAAATAGCAAAAACAATGGAAAGGTTCAATGGGATATAAACAAAATTATGATACAACAAAAGACTTACGGCCTGTCACTGCAAACTTGTTTACATATCTGCAGATGTTATAGCCACTGTAGATGTGATTGCCGGTAATAGGGTGTGAAAATAAAGCCTATGCGATAAAGCTTTGGCTATTTTATTCTTTTGACCCTCACAAGATGTTTGTATAATATTTAAGCATATGCAATACATATACAAATTACTGATTAACCTCTGAGACAGATGGATGCAATTTAGTCTAGTCTACAACATGAAATTTTGTAGCATAGGCTTCAATAATACTATGTATAGGCTAATAAGTATTGACTGTAGCTATAACTGCAAAAATTACAACTAAGGTTACAATTTTTATAGCTAAGGTATATTTATATAGCTAAGATACTAAAATTTTACTTTTGACCCTCATGGTATACCATAGTAAATTCGACTTTGACACTCTGTTGGTCAAATCATCTTTCCTTCAATTCAGAATAAAGTTTATTATGCGTACCCCTTGTGTCGTGAGAATGTGCTATAAAGAATTTACAAATATACCAGAGCCACGAATGTGAACTAGTCTAAATACGAAAAAAAGTTGAAAAGCATATATTAACGTTGGGAGGATAAAGCGTGCAAACTTTGATACAAAAAGATGTTCCCGGAATACAGGGATACGATGAAAGATGTTTATGTCAGTAATGTATTCTGGATGGAGGATATGCAGAAAGACAAAGTACATAGACAGATAAAAAAAAAGACGGCCCAGAAGAACACTATGATACTAGAAAGGCCCAGAAAATGCTTTATATAAAAGACAGTATGTATTTGATGAAGTATTGGAAAATTATGACCCACCATCGACTGACGGCCCTATCTAAAAATAAATAAATGAAATAAGGGACCGACCATTTAACTTGAGGGGGGGGGGCTATGGTTTTTTCTAAAAAAATATTTTAGATCTGATTTTATGTGAAAAAAATATTTTGGCTGCCGAAATGATGAAAAAAAATTTTCTGAATGAGGCTTTCTGCCCCAAAAAATAATGTTAATTTTGAAAAAAAATATTTTGTTGATACGCGTGCAAAAAATAAATAATTTCCAGAAAAAAAAACCATAACCCCCCCTTCAGGTTAAATGGTCGGCCCCTAAGGGATTGGAAGGAGGGGTAATGCTGCCAGGAACCATACAGTAATAGCAAGTCACAAGCCGGGTCAAATGCAAAGTGACCCTTTCACAGTTTATTATAATTGTAATCAACTCATACGCAGTCTTAGTAAATCACGAGTTATCTCCTCTTCAAAATAGTGACAGACCTGACAGAAGACCCCCCCCCCCCCCCCCCCCCNGCCCCTAGAACACCGATGATTTCGTTAGGGTTGGATGGGTCAGTAATTAATAATTAACAAGCAACTCTTCGACTGAAAGGTAAGGGTTTTAGGAGGACACTTCGCTTACAACTAAAGTAAAAGGGTACTATGGAAAGTTTAAATGATCAACTTTCTTCACCAAGTACACGCTGTAACTCCGTAGACATCCGTAGACATATGCCGCGATTACAATGTATATATTTGACGTAAATATGTACTTTTAAGTCTTTTGTTGTCACGTGTCTTTTCAGGTTGATTGATATACATGTACATTGCCAATCACACACTCATCTTCCAGAGGAAAAATCATCAACTATTGACCCTTTTTTCAAATATTAGAATTTACCTGAATATACGGAAGCGTATTAGGGACTTGGAATGCCTCTAGTTATGGAAAATTATAGGTTATATTCTTTTATTGCACAAAGTACTTTAAAGACGTATTGCCAGTTAGTCGTGATTTTTTCCCATGTTGGGCCATTTTCAAAATATACTCAAATATTGACGGAAATCGTGTAAAGTGGTCTCTCAGTAAAACGTATGCTTTCTAGGAATAAAAATACATTGTATTTACCAAATTTTTATGTTTTCTGACATATTGACATTCGAAAATGGCCGTAAATAAATCTTTTGTGCACATTTAAGCCATTTTATAACAGCACATGTATATGTACTTGGAAAGATGCACTCAGAACCAAAACCTCTTTTTTTTGGCGAATGTAAAACACTTGTACTTCCAAATTGCATTCAGTTAAGTTTGGTTCCAGGATTTTAACCGACATTGTCACAAATTGTCAAAATCTGTCAAAATTCGTTCAATCAAAGTTCGTTTGCTTTATCTTTTATTTGAAAGTATGAAAATCTATTTGTCTAATGAATTGAATTTGTTATAATATTGTTTATTAGAGATACTAGTAACTTGTTAAAAAATTAATGATTAACGATAAACTGGTCATGCTTTTTTTATTTGTAGGATGTTTGTTCAATACCGAAGGATCAAGCCTTCGAAAACAATGTAGTTCAAATAAAGCTCCAGGAAAAGGGGATCCAGTCGATTTTTGCGGGCCGTTTTTGTTTTTATTGTTTTAACTTTTGCTTTTGCTTTTTTTGTTTTTTGTTTTTGTTTTGGTCAAAATTTGGCTACAAATGCACGAAATCAAAACGATTTCTAGAAAGGAGTTTCAACCCTCGGAAACCCTTTCTCTATTGATCCGACAATGAAATACAATACGAAGCAGAAGAAATCGTAAATTGGCTTCCAAAATTCTGTTAAATTAATGTTTAGTTCTGAATTTCTGGATATAGGCGCTTTACTTTAAGACAACATACAGTAAATATATATTATTTAACTTTCAATAAAAAAAATGTAATTGGTATAAAAAAAGAGCCCTGTCTGTCTGCGAAACTTTGGTTTGTGAAAAAAAAAACTCATAAACTAGCAGTTTCTGCTGTGAAGATGCAATATTTTTTATGCAACTTCGGTATTTTTTGTATTACATCATTTTGTTTTTAGAAGTCATCTAATACAGCGATACAACAAAATACTGAAAAGATTTTCTAGAAATACTAGAACATTCTACACCATGACTGCCCAGATGGGTAAATGCACGGTCCGGTCCCTATAGGTCGTCTAACATGGGTTGTCTCAACAATTTCACCTTTCAAGATGTCTCGACTTTGCCTCGCAGAGAAAACCACCCAAGGCAAAGTTCGAACCGATATCACAGGATATCAATGACATGTCCTCATAATCTCCATAGCCCGAGTCCTCAGGTGGGTAAATGCACGGTTCACTCACAGATGGTTTCCAAAAATAGGAAAAAAATCACCAAACACCCATATTTTGTCTCGCCAGAAAAAATCACCCGGGGCAAAGTTTTGGCCGATACTGCAGAATCTGAAGCAAAAATACTAGAACATTCTACACCATGACTGCCAAGGTTGGTAAATGCACGGTCCGGTCCCTATAGGTCGTTTAAAATGGGTTGTCTCGACAATTTCACTTTTCAAGATGTCTCGACTTTGCCTCACCAGGAAAACTACCCCAGGCAAAGTTCGAACCGATATCACAGGATATCAATGACATGTCATCGTACTCTCACATAGCCCGAGTCCTCAAGTGGGTGAATGCACGGTTCACTCAAAGATGGTTTCAAAAATGGGAAAAAAATCACCAAACACCCATATTTTGTCTCGCCAGAAAAAAATCACCCGGGGTAAAGTTTTGGCCGATATTGCAGATTCTGAAGCAGAAATACTAGAACATTTTACACCATGACTGCCCAGGTGGGTAAATGCACGGTCCGGTCCCTATAGGTCGTCTAACATGGGTTGTCTCAACAATTTCACTTTTCAAGATGTCTCGACATTGCCTCGCAGATAAAACTACCGGGGCAAAGTTAAAACTAGTATCACAAGATGTCAATGACATGTCCTCGTAATCTCCATAGCCCGAGTCCTCAGGTGTGTAAATGCACGGTTCACTCACAGATGGTTTCCAAAAATGGGAAAAAAATCACCAAACATCCATATTTTGTCTCGCCAGAAAAAAATCACCCGGGGTAAAGTTTTGGCCGATATTGCAGAATCTGAAGCAGAAATACTAGAACATTTTACACTATGACTGCCCAGGTGGGTAAATGCACGGTCCGGTCCCTATAGGTCGTCTAACATGGGTTGTCTCAACAATTTCACTTTTCAAGATGTCTCGACTTTGCCTCGCAGATAAAACTACCCGAGGCAAAGTTAGAACCGGTATCACAGGATGTCAATGACATGTCCTCGTAATCTCCATAGCCCGAGTCCTCAGGTGTGTAAATGCACGGTTCACTCACAGATGGTTTCCAAAAATGGGAAAAAAATCACCAAACACCCATATTTTGTCTCGCTAGAAAAAAATCACCCGGGGCAAAGTTTTGGCCAATACTGCAGAATCTGAAGCAGAAATACTAGAATATACTACACCATGACTGCCCAGATAGGTAAATGCACGGTCCGGTCCCTATAAGTCGTCTAACATGGGTTGTCTCAACAATTTCACTTTTCAAGATGTCTCGACTTTGCCTCGCCAGAGAAAACTACCCGAGGCAAAGTTCGAACCGATAACACAGGATATTAATGACATGTCCTCGTACTCTCCATAGCCCGAGACCTCAGGTGGGTAAATGCACGGTTCACTCACAGATGGTTTCCAAAAATGGGAAAGAAATCAACAAACACCCATATTTTGTCTCGCCAGAAAAAATCACCCGGGGCAAAGTTTTGGCCGATATTGTTTTAGCCGATATTGGAGAATCTGAAGCAGAAATGCTACAACATTCTACACCATGACTGCCCATGTGGGAAAATGCACGGTCCGGTCCCTATAGGTCGTCTAACATCGGTTGTCTTAACAATTTCACTTTTCAAGATGTCTCGACTTTGCCTCGCCAGAAAAAACTACCCGAGGCAAAGTTCGAACCGATACCACAGGATATCAATGACATGTCCTCGTACTCTCCATAGCCCGAGTCCTCAAGTGGGTAAATGCACGGTTCACTCACAGATGGTTTCCAAAAATGGGAAAAAAATCACCAAACACCCATATTTTGTCTCGCCAGAAAAAAATCACCCGGGGTAAAGTTTTGGCCGATATTGCAGATTCTGAAGCAGAAATATTAGAACATTTTACACCATGACTGCCCAGATGGGTAAATGCACGGTTCGGTCCCTATAGGTCGTCTAACATGGGTTGTCTCAACAATTTCACTTTTCAAGATGTCTCGACTTTGCCTCGCAGAGAAAACTACCCGAGGCAAAGTTCGAAACGATATCACAGGATATCAATGACATGTCCTCGTAATGTCCATAGCCCGAGATCTCAGGTTGGTAAATGCACGGTTCACTCACATATGGTTTCCAAAAATGGGAAAAAAA
This sequence comes from Modiolus philippinarum, assembly GCA_002080025.1. NCBI lineage: Eukaryota > Metazoa > Mollusca > Bivalvia > Mytilida > Modiolidae > Modiolus > Modiolus philippinarum. The sequence goes on along the minus strand of MJUU01050515.1, from coordinate 16,446 downwards.
TCACCAAACACCCATATTTTGTCTCGCCAGAAAAAATCACCCGGGGCAAAGTTTTGGCCGATATTGCAGAACCTGAAGCAGAAATACTAGAACATTCTACACCATGACTGTCCAGGTGGGTAAATGCACGGTCCGGTCCCTATAGGTCGTCTAACATGAGTTGTCTCAACAATTTCACTTTTCAAGATGTCTCGACTTTGCCTCGCCAGAGAAAACTACCCGAGGCAAAGTTCGAACCGACATCACAGGATATCAATGACATGTCCTTGCACTCTCCATAGCCCGACACCTCAGGTTGGTAGATGCACGGTTCACTCACAGATGGTTTCCAAAAATGGGAAAAAAATCACCAAACACCCATATTTTGTCTCGCCAGAAAAAAATCACCCGGGGTAAAGTTTTGGCCGATATTGCAGAATCTGAAGCAGAAATACTAGAACATTTTACACCATGACTGCCAAGGTGGGTAAATGCACGGTCCGGTTCCTATAGGTCGTCTAACATGGGTTGTCTCAACAATTTCACTTTTCAAGATGTCTCGACTTTGCCTCGCAGAGAAAACTACCCGAGGCAAAGTTCGAAACGATATCACAGGATATCAATGACATGTCCTCGTAATGTCCATAGCCCGAGTCCTCAGGTGGGTAAATGCACGGTTCACTCACAGATGGTTTCCAAAAATGGGAAAAAATCACCAAACACCTATATTTTGTCTCGCCAGAAAAAATCACCCGGGGCAAAGTTTTGGCAGATATTGCAGAACCTGAAGCAGAAATACTAGAACATTCTACACCATGACTGCCCAGGTGGGTAAATGCACGGTCCGGTCCCTATAGGTCGTCTAACATGGGTTGTCTCAACAATTTCACTTTTCAAGATGTCTCGACTTTGCCTCGCAGGAAAACTACCCGAGGCAAAGCTCGAACCGATATCACAGGATATCAATGACATGTCATCGTACTCTCCTTAGAAGGTTTTCCTTTTTTGACAGTTCTCATCATTTGGGAACCTAAGTCGATAAGTCGAGAGAGGAAATTCATACACTTTCTACCTGGCCTGGATTTAAGATTTGCTTAAATATAGAAAAAACAAATTTTAACAATGGATTTTAAGCCTATACATACCCTGATCTGTATAAAAACTTCGAAAATTTATAAAAATGGAAAAGAAAACACATTAGGGACCGACCATTTAACCTGAAGGGGGGGGTGTATGTTTTTTTTTCTGGACAGAAAATTTTTTTCGCGCTTCGCGAAAAAATTTATTTACTTTTTTGTACGCGTATCAACAAAATATTTTTTTTCAAAATTAACATTATTTTTTTGGGCAGAAAGCCACCTTCAGAAATTTTTTTTTCATCATTTTGGCAGCCAAAATATTTTTTTCACTTAAAATTAAATCCAAAATATTTTTTTAGAAAAACACCATAACCCCCCCCCCCCTTTTTCAAGTTAAATGGTCGGTCCCTTAAGATCAAATGCACCAAAAAAGCTAGGAACTATATTCGAGGACAACGAGATTAGGTAGAAGATAGCTGTGGGCTCTGACTAAATACCGGATTTTTCTCGGAATGTACATAAGAAATTATGTAACGTGGCTTTTCCTGGCTTTTTAGATGCTCAGTGCACGGCTCTGTCGTCTATAACATGCGTTCATAATTATCTAATTTTTCAAATTTTCAAACAAAAACAAAACATAAAAAGCAACAAAAAGAAAGAAAAATAACAAGAAAAAAGTAAAACATTATAAAACTTTGCCACGTTTTTTATAATTAAGGCGTGTAGATTAAGTAATGACTCACTTAAAATCTTACATTAATGTTTATATCTTTAATGTCTTCAAAAGATCTGAAATTGACGTAATGTAAATATATATACGAGATTATATGCATTTCTGCCTAACAAATTGTCTATATTGATTTTCATTAACCAAAATATGACACAATTCCATCATAATATAACCTTTATCAGCAGTATTGATAATAAATTATGTACAACTACTCCAATAATTATTTGTTAGCACTTAATGACCGTTTGGATCTTTCGGTTTTCATACTTAGTGGCTGCTAGCAATTTGACTGCTAGCTTCTAAAAAGTTGATAGTCTTATGCGTTTATTTGGTTTTTAGACATATCCGCAAAAGTGGCTGCTAGCTTTTGGCTGCTAGCTTCAGCCTGGTGAATAGATACCACAAAAGCAAAATCTTTCCTGAACTGCAAGTCAACATGACAAATGTGCCCGCCAGCAGGAAAGGTAGCCTTAACATTGGAAAGACCCTCTCTTCTGCCAGTTGCTTGTTTTCCAGGTTTTATTAAAAAAAAACACACACATACACACACGACAAACAAAATAAAAACACACACAAGACAAACAAAATAGAAAAAACACAAACACACATACATGTAGTACAACAAATGCGCAAAAAGGAGAAGCATCACAAAACAAGAGAACCGCACTCCCCCTAGGATATAAGACAAAAAACATCAACACACAGATGCGGTATTGATTGTACGCATGATACTGGTGCCGTCTTTGGCGTTTTGCTTCAGGTCAAGTAGTTTAAGTTTCTGATGAGTAGTCGTTATGTGATTATATCTGATGTACAGTTACCAAAAGCAGGTGTTTTTTGCATTTTTTTTTTTTTTTTTTTTTTTTGAAGTAGAACATCTCCAAACCAATTCCTAGTTCTTCGGACATTTATCAGAAAATTAAGCAGCGAGCAAGCGAGCCCAATGTTTTTTCTTGTACAAATTCAATTTAATCAAGCGAAGCCAAAAATTTTGTGATGAGATTAAGTTTTTATTTCAAAAATGTAAACTTTTATACTGGCTCATAAAAATTCCAATACTAAAGTTAAATTCAGTAGCGAACGTTACGATCAAATTTTATTTTTAAAATGCTAATTTGCTTAATGAGGAGCGAGAAATCATTGAGGAAAACAAAGCACTAAATTGTTTTTTCCTCAAACTTCAAATCGAAGGAACGACCTTTTGATTTTCAGGGGATTCTTGGGTTATTCTTAAAAATAAATAACGCAGTGTTGGTGCCATTGAAAATAATTATTCTAATCTTACTTGTCATGAAAATAAATAATTTCATTTTGATTTGAAAAGAAGTGTTGCAAATAGAAATAAATAATTTGAAGTGACTTGTGGTGAAAAAAAATTGTTCGAGATGAATGTAAAAATAAATAATTTTTCTGCACTAAATTGCCAAAAACCCGCCTTCCCTCTCTGAAAATTAAATGGTCGTCCCCTTAAACGGCAAAAAAGTCCGAGGAATATGGAATTTGTAGTGGACTAATGTAAAATTTTTAATGTGTTCTTTCAGTTGTCACTCGATTTTTTTTATTTGAGGTTCGGAATGAACAATGACAAAGTCACGTTGTCCTCTTTGTTTGTGGACAAATGGATTGTGTTGTTCAGAAGGACTTTGATTCTAGTATTCCAATGTAACTTTAATGAAAGTTTAGGATAACTTGTTCAATATCGACAAAAAAAAATAAGCAAATATGTTTTTTTTCTTTTTTTTGTGTGTTTGTTTGTTTGTTTGTTTGTTTTTTTGCAGCCCGCCCATTATCACATGGGACATAAAGCTACATGCCTTACCAGATTGGGCGGTTCCACATAAAATTTAAATCATCAAGAGTATTCTGAAGAATTGAAATGTCAAGGTAAATCCTGCAATTTGATTGGTTAGTGTGACAGGGGATATAAGACCATATCTCCATGGAAGCAGAAATCACAATTTTTAAACGCCTTTAAATTGTAGCACTTCTAGCGGAAGAGATACTCTGTCCTTCTAGCTGATTTTCGCTTTCCATTTGTCATATTGGTTATTTTAACTTTGTCAGTTTTTAACATCATTTGGTTTATGGTGATCAAAATGTTTTCATTTTATCTGCACTGATGAGTTATATAAGTTGTCGAAATAGCCACGAACACAAACACTAAATTTACAGCGAGTTTGGCATTTTCAATTGATTGGACATCCGCACATACTTGGAAAACTGTCAGGGTCTCATTGAAATTAACAACATCATCACATAAAAAAGAGACATAATGGAATTGAAAAAGTGCCTTTTTTGCAGATTTCATTTCCCACGGCTGTTCACTGGAACTTGATAATATTAATGAAATTCAGGTAACAGACACGCTATATATCCCTTTGGAAAACTAATATTAACAAAGGTAGTTTCATTATTACATAAATTTTTACATATTAATTTCATATTTAATGATATTAAAAGCTCTCCATTGAGCTTATTTAGCTTAAAAAAACACACGCACAAAAAACAAAAACACAAAAAAAACCAAAAACTCAAAAAATCACTAGAAACAAACAGTCAAACAAACAAGCAAAACAAAAAGAAAAGAAAACACACACAAAAAAAGAACACCATTTTTAGTCTTTTTTTAAAATTAATTTATCTTTCCTACAAATACGATGGTTTTCTCATTAGCTTTTTTGTCTTGTAACAATTATTATATTTATTTTTATGGGTTTTTTGAATATATAGCGTCGAAATTCAGAATATTGCCAGGATGAGCTTTTGCCATTGCCATCACTTTTCATCTGCTGTCGTCCTTCGTCCGAGCTACTGGACAACTTGGAACCAAACTTGTTCACAATATTTTTTGGATGGTCCCCTGCAAAAAAGGCGTTTTTCATTTTTTGCCTTTATCCAAGATTACCGCCGTCAGAAAACAATTTAACAAAGGACAATGCAGGGATGCATTTAAATATGGCCTCTGAAACTACCGAGTCAATAGGAGGCAATTGGTCACGATATTCTTGGGATAGCTCCTTTGCAATAATGGCTTTTTTCGGGTTTTCACGTTATTCAAGGGGAACATAGTTTTTTTACATTGGATCCAAAGGAAACACATTCAAAAATCTTATTCTCTCAAACAAATGGACCAATGGGAACTAAATAATTTCACGATAGTCTTTGTATAGTTCCCGGTAAAAAAGTGCTTTCAGGTTCGAAATTTAAACAAAATGACCGCCGGCAGTGAGCATAGTTTTAACATGGGACCCTATAGGAACATATTCAGAGATCTTCTCCGACGAGTGAAACTACTTGGTCAATGGAACTAAACTTGGTCACAGTATCGGTTTCAAAAAATAGCCAAGTTGGCCGCCAGCGTGAAATATAATAATTCGAAGAAAGTGCGGGGATAATGTTATACCCTCTGTCCGTCCGTCCGTCCGTCCGTCACACTTTTCTTGTGACTCCAACTCCTCCTACATTTTTGGATTTAGGGATATAATTTTGTTGTAGAATTGTTGCATATAGTCTGCAGATGCGCAATAAGCTTTCGGATTTTCGATATTGGTCTTGGTGCAAACAAGAGGCCCATGATGTCAATTTTTACACATGTGGCATGTGACACAAACTCCTCCTACATTTATGGATTTAGGGATTTAATTTTGTTATAGAATTCTTGCATATAGTCTGTAGATGCGCAATAAGCTTTCCGATTTTTGATATTGGTCTTGGTGCAAACAAGAAGCCCCATGATGTCAATTTTAGCAAAGACCCAAAGATGTGGATTAGACACATGTGGCATGTGACACAAACTCCTCCTACATTTTTGTATTTAGGGATCAAATCTTTATGCAGAATTGTTGCATATAGTCTATAGATTTGCAATAAGCTTTTGGAATTTTGGTTCCGGTTCAAACTTTGGTAAATTTTCTGAAAATGTCAAAGACACATATTTTTTTTCATTTTGGCATATTATCTTATATTTTGACAAGTGTTTGGTAAAAAAACAAAATTCTGAAAAGTTGGGATTCTGAAAGGCGGTTCTAATTTTGGTAAATTTCCTGAAAGTCTCAAAGACCACTTATTTTTTTGGAATTCTTTGTAGCAACTATACTTAAAATGTTTGTGTAGTTTCGGACAAACATTTTCATCAATTGGATTTCAAAAATATTTGATTCCAATTTTGGAAAATTTCCTGAAAGTCTCAAAAACCACATATTTTTTGGAATTCTACCTAGCAACCGTACTTACAATGTTTGTGTAGTTTAGGACGAACATTTTCATAAATTGGATTTCAAAAATATTTGATTTCCAATTTTGGTAAATTTCCTGAAAGTCTCAAAGACCACTTATTTTTTGGAATTCTACCTAGCAACCATACTTAAAATGTTTGTGTAGTTTTGGATGAACGTTTTCATAAATTGGATTTCAAAAATATTTGATTCCAATTTTGGTAAATTTCCTGAAAGTCTCAAAGACCACTTATTTTTTTGGAATTCTACCTGGCAACCATACTTAAAATGTTTGTGTAGTTTAGGACGAACATTTTCATCAATCAGATTTCAAAAATATTTGATTCCAATTTTGGTAAATTTCCTGAAAGTCTCAAAAACCACTAATTTTTTGGAATTCTACCTGGCAACCATATTTAAAATGTTTGTGTAGTTTAGAACGAACATTTTCAAAAATTGGATTTCCAAAATTATTGATTCCAAATTTGGTAAATTTCCTGAAAGTCTCAAAGACCTCTTATTTTTTGGAATTCTACCTAGCAACCATATTTAAATTGTTTATTTAGTTTAGGAAAAAAATTTCCATCAATTTGATTTCAAAAATATTGTAACAATAATGACTATCAATAGATAGATTAAAAAAATAATGAAAAAAAATATGCCCAGGGTGTATAACAACTGTTTTCTGTGTCAAACAGGGAGTGCGGGGATAGCTGCCGTTTCCGGCAACATCTAGTTTTATATTGGTACTTGACTGTATAGAACCACTTATAAATTGCATCTTTACAGCACTTGACAAATTTGAACCATTATTAAGGTAGTTTTTACCTTGTAACATACACTGTTATGTAAACCATGGCCAAGGCGAGCCATACTGTCACTTGATAGACCTCTGGTCAATCTATCGGAGTTGCCCTCTGGAAGATACTAGAGAGTTTTGTCCTTTTAATGTCAAACGATACTAGAATTTTATTAGGTTTTCATTACATACATCATGGCATTCCAATGGCAGTGTGACGGGTACTACGTATGTATTTGATCACGCTTTATCTTCTGGAGTACCTGTAGAGATTCCTGTTTTCAGGGTACACTCTGCAATTTTTTTTTTTGGGGGGGGGAACAAAGTAAAGACAGGCAATGGAACATCTGATTTCAGGTTTTTGTTTGTTTTTTATTTTCTTATGACCCTGCAGAGAAACCATCATCTCTGAAAAATGATTTTGCTGTCATGCTAAAATTATTGCAAAATGCCTAGCATAAAATTGTCAGCCAGCTTTGCTCAATATCCCTCCTAAGATACACAGTTTCTGATAGCACATTTTAATGTTGAACTATTATTGAACTGTTAAAAAAAAGATATTTTTTCATCAATGTTTCGCATACTTTTTTATTGACTCTTGACATTTTCTTGTGTTTATTGCATCCAAAATTTTGTCAGGATTAATGTACACGTTTGAGGCGTCAAATCTTACAAGGGTTACTCGTGTTAGTAGTGGCAACTAAATAAGCAATGAAAAAGGGTAAAAAACAGATAAAAACGCGACACAAAATTGCTCATTTCGATCCATGGTGCATAATTTTACTCTCTGTTGACCACGCGAAGGACTATAGTTTTTGGAATTATTTTGTTTTCGTTCTTTGACTTTCAAATATTAAAAAAAAACAACGGCAGTAGAATATCGAAGGAACAAGGGAAGCGAAGACCACAAAAATCGAAACCCAAAGACATGGCAAAAACGGCAACAGAGAAAAACAAAGACAAAACAAGGACGTAAGACAGGTACAATGCACGGAAATAAAAAGAATACCAAAAACTAAGGCACTCATAGTGTGGTCTTCTATGAAAACCGGGAGTGACATCAGGTGCTCCGGAAGGGTAAGCATGTCCTGCTCCGCTAGCCGCACCCGTCACACTATCAGTGAGTCAATCCAGGATTGAGTCAAAACCGGTTATGTCAAATCCGTGAGGACGTGAAATCTAGCTTAAAATGTCCGTTTTCATTTGGGACACAGACACGTCATATCTGTCAATAATATCATGGTGACGGCAATAAAATTTCTGAAGTGATGAAAGCAACAAAGGCTGAACAAATCTCTGACTAAGCAACTTTTGGGACAGTGTTTTTGCTCTTTAAAAAAATCACTGTATATATTACATGCGCGACAGTAACGAATCAACTGTGAAATGTACACACCACAGGCTGGAGAGGTAGGTGTATTGCTGCTCAGAAAGGGAAAATTCACAATTGGGAAGTTAAAATCATCAAGTTTGTCATATAGCTTAGATTTCAAACGTCCATCTTTATCAATGTAATAAACAGATCTAGGTGCGAAGCTGAAGTAGTTGTGTAAGTAGTCTCTTCAATTTCAAGCTCATTGGGATAGACATGGTGTAAATATTCCTTGAATAATGGAGTATTAAGAGAAAGTTCATCGTCTATGTAGCGGAAGCTGAAATTAAAGGACTGGGCTAAATGTTTTTGTTTTTTCTGTGTTAGCCCTTGTAAAAACTTGGCCTCATACGAAAAAAGAAAGAGATCAGCTAAAAGCGGCGCACAGTTAGTTCCCATGGGAATCCCCATTGTCTGTTGAAAAAAATCGACAAAAATATTATCTATTAAAAATTCCAACATTTTGATTACGTCATTCTCCGTGTACTTCTTGTTTGACTCAGTGTGGTTCTTTACAAAATATGTTTTGTCTTTCCCTACTACTAAGTAAGTGTATTTGCGTTCTCCGTTTTTAGCGCAGAAACATTGATGTATCAAATCAGAGATTATTTTCAATTTATTGTGTGGCAGGGTAGTATAAAGAGTAGAAAAATCAAAAGTTTGTATGCTGTGGCAATGGGTAAGACTGCTAGAGGATAACTGTTCAAGAAGATCTTTAGAATTTTTTAGAATCCATAGATTGACGCCGCTTGTGGAGTAGATTTTATCACAATAACTTTTCAGGCCATCTCTGACTGCGGTCAATAAAGTAGTAAGGAGGTTAGAAAGTGGCTTATTGGTGCATCTGGAAGACCCCGCAATGAATCTTTATTTGTATGGGTTGTTGTGAAGTTTAGGAACTCAGTAAATGTAGGGGAGCTGATTGTTTTCATCACCCGCTTTGATGCCAAAGGATGTTAAAACTAAGTTGTGATTTTCAATAATCTCCTAACTTGATAGTGAAATGGGAGTATAAGTTGGGTTTCCTGATGAACTATCAATTCCCATCTCCTTAACCAGACAGTCAAGATAGTTTTTCTTACACACGAACAGTATGTTGTTAGAAGCTTTGTCTGCAGGGACAATGACGTAATTTTTGTGGAGGTTGTCCATCGTTTTTCTGACGAGGGGATCTTCAAATATACTAGGATTTCTGGATTTCATTGATGTTTTCAAACGCCGGATACGATTCACAATTAATGACTTAATGGACCTGATCCAGTCGGACAACTTCTCGACATTTTCTTTCTCTTTCTTTGCCAACATCCTTGCATAGCCCTCAACTGCATCCATTAAAATTTTGAAGTTGTACTTCCTTTTTATATGCTGGGGTTCACGGAATTTGGGACCTCTTGATAAAACTAAAGTGATGTGCATCTCTGGAGTAGTGCACTGATTTTGAACTGTTTAGAAAATGATGTAGACTCACTGTGATAGGGCATTGGTGACGTTTATGATTACGTTTTTTATGCGACCTCGAAAACTTGCGGTCGTATCAGGCTGTGTTGTAATGTTGCAATGCAATCGTCGGAGCAGCATTGACAACTTCTTTGCAAACCAAACTTTTGTTATTAATATTATCAAATGGCTATGAAATTTTAGCATAATGTTGCTGAAGACCTCGTCGAAGACATTGGAAAGACTGCGATCTCAAGTGTGTGGTTTATGGCTAACTGGATTTTTTAATATACTATATATAACATGTATCATAAAGTGACCCGAAAACAAATACGTGCAAAAACGATTGATCCTTTAGTATTCATAATTTTGTGCTGTTGCCTTGGTATTCGTTTGGAAGTTTATCCACCATAAACTGCACCTTCTTGTTTATTTTTTTCTTGACTTGACGTCCGTTCAAGTAGAAAAAAATAAAATGATATGGAGTAAATGTACATGTGACAAAAACGCACATGATACATAGAAACTCCAGTTTATCAAGGACAGGGCTTTTGGTCCTATCATAAATGCTACTTATTCTTTTAAGACTGACGGTTTGGTTTGGTTCTCATTTACTTTATTATAGGGTTATTATAATGTTATGTCAAAAGTCTTTCCTTTTCTTGTCTAAGGGTTAGAAAATGACATTAACCAATCAGTCACCAAATAGATCTTTGAACATCATAATTTAAGCTGGCTGTGTGACGGGTGCCATGCGTGGAGAAGATCATGCTTACCCTTCCGGAGCACCTGATGATACCTCAGTTTTTATAGGGGTTCACACTGCTAATGCTTTAGTTTTGTGGCGTTCATGTTCATTTTTGTTTATTTGTTTTGTCTTTGTCATACTGTCTCAATTCGTGTTGCTGTGAATTGCCGTGATTTTGGATCTATGATTTTAAAATTTCCTATTTCCTCGTTCTTGCTTCGGTATTCGTTTGCCGATGTATATTTACTGACTGTTTCAAAAATGTGTTTTTTGCAGTTTAATTCGATGGTTGTCGTCACGAGTTGGCTGACCAGTAATGTTGCAGTCTTGCAACTTGCATGCGACTGCATGACGTGTTTACAAATAGACTAGATTTAGCGTTGTTCTTTAGTATCGGCTTTGACTTGTTCCTGGCTACCACGTAAACGGCTTTGGATAAATCAACATAAAAATTGATACATGCATAGCAGGAGACTCTAACCCTGTCGTTTTAGTTTTTGTATACACGGGTTTCAAGGAGTAGGAGCTCTAACCTTTCATCAGACCATATCTTTTTAGTTTTGGTATACACGTGTTTCAAGGAGTAACCTTCCATCAGCAGTTAAAGGACAAAATGGTGTTGAAACTATAAAAAAAAATCAAGACATTCGCTCGATTGACGGTAAAATGAACTCTTAATAGTAGGTTTTATGTTTCATTTGTAATTAAACCCGGGAGAGAAGACAGAGGGGGCGGGAGAAAGGAGAATGGGGTGGGAGAAAGGAGACAGGGGCGTGAGAAATGAGAGAGGTACCCCCCTGTCCACCCCCTCATCAATGATTTTTATTTTTCAAGATGCATGTATAATTTTTTACTACCATTAATTAACACTAGCTTTACTTCCAATTTTAACATTCCAGTTACACGAAATGTTGGTTGAACTTGAAACAAAACATGTATTAACGCAAAGCAGTATAGCAGTTCGTGTCTGTATTTTAAATATTTTTATTGAAATATATCAGAAAAACATCACTAGTTATGCTAAATCTTTTAAAAGGGAATTACACGAAAGAAAATGTGGAAAAGTAGCAGTATTTATCGATATCATATTTGAACATTACCGAGGAAGTTACGGGCATCATATGCTACTTACGGGCATCATAAGACAGATACGGGCTTCTCAAAAGAACATCTAGTCCTGAGTTACGGGCATCCTATTTTACAGTTACGGATATTAATAAGCCATATGTATGGTGGCCCGATGCGGCCATTTCGCGTTTTCTACTTTCACTTTCCACAGAGCGAAAACGCGAAAACGCGAAATCGAGAAAGCGAAAACGCGAAAACGCGAAAGCGAAAACGCGAAATCGAGAAAGCGAAAACGCGAAAGCGAAATCACGAAAATGCGAAATGAATTTCACTTCATGTTTTCGCGTTTTCGCTTTCGCGTTTTCGCGATTTCCCGTTTTCGCGTTTTCGCCTCGGAAGTAAAGATCTAATGCATGCGTCATTTGAAACAATAATGTGGCCATCTCAAACTTCAACTGAGAAACAGTATGTGTTATGTTGTGACCAAATACAATAAACTCATGAACTGTATTAATTTTTGAATTGAATTTATTCGGATGTAATTACTACCCAGACCAATTTTTGTATTTTATATACGTTTTAAGACTTTCATATGTTAGATTCTCTCCATACCGTATGTGTAACATAATAAAAAGATGAAATGATATTTTATAGTAAGCAAGTTTAAATTGATGTGCATTGCTTAATCCGCGTCCAGGGAATTTAAAAAGGGGGATTCAAATTAAGAAATGAAAGAAAATTTTTGGGATAGTTGTTAGTAAAACATCATGATATTCATTAAAAAATACATGATTGTCAAAATTGGGGTTCCAATCGACGAACCCCCCTCTTTTAGATCCGCTAATGTTTTCTTAAATTAAACCTAAGGTCCTGTTAGTTTTCGAACTAGAAGAGACCACATTAGTTCAAACCCCGTCAGTACCATTTAGTTTCTTTCCTTTATAATTCTAAAAGTTAAACTCAGTGAAAGTGCTATTGAGATAACCGACTAACACGAAAATACATACAAACATGAAAAGTAGTGATCGAGGAGATATGCTATAGATAAAAACTACATACACATCATCCATCTAAATCTGTTTATTACATATCAATACATGTTGCTTGAATCTAATGAAACACTTACACAAGTGTATGACCCTGGGCAGAGAGGGTCGGGGCTACTGTCTTTATATGTTGTGGTTTGAGTATGAGTAAAGGTTTACTTTTTGCCATCTTGCTGTATTAAAGATGGTACATGTATTTTATATGCCAGATATACTGAGACATGCTAAATGTACTAAGCTTCCTTCTCTTAACGGTCAATCCAAACTGGTTTTGTTACTTTTTGTTGGCTTGTCTTTTTTTAATGGCTGGCCCGATCCCTTTTGGAAACTCCCTTGGACCCCTCCCCACCTTTTCATTCCATCGTTTCACTCCCAGCTAGGTGCCAACAACACCGGTTCGATTTTTTACTCGCACATATCGTTCTTTCATACATCACAAACCCTCACTTTTCCTCCTTTCTAAACACAATAAAAGATTTTCTGACTGTTTATTTTTCTTTCGTAATTAGACATAAAACGTTAATAAACGTCCTATTTATACTGTTCTATTACAAGAATTACACCCAACTAAAAAAACTGAGAACTCAAAAATAAAAAAAAATGCGTTAAATATTTTATACCTAATTGATTCGTTTTGGATTGACAGCTCGGTTCTACAATACTCAAATTCAACACTTTTATAAATGCACCCCCGGTGAAACTGTACACCGTGCAATCAGGGTAGCAACTAACTGTACGCAGGGTGCAGACGAAAAAAAGTTGATTAATTTTTCATTTTATATGGACATTATGCTCTTCTTTGATTATTATAAGATTTGGAGGTGCCAATTAATATTTTGTGTCAGTTGTAGGTGTTTTGATTGCTTATAACTGTATAAGTAGCAAAAGTTTTACTGTACGCAAATTTCACCAGGGTAGGACTAAGCGTGCAGTAGGTAGCAATTAACTAAAAGTCGAACTGTACGCAGGGTAGGATTTTAATTGTACGCAGGGTATGACTAAGTTTACAATCAAATACGCGTATTATGCCCTACAAAAGGTATATGTTCACCCTGAATGGAACCTAAATGTTGATATGCAATTGCTATGAGCTGTTTTGTTTACTTGGACTAAATGTCAGTATCATTGGTATAATGAAAGTCTGTAGATAAAGGACAACACCATAAGCCACAGTCATATGAGCTTGCCATGGATAAGAAGATCTTTTCTAGGTACACATAAGTTGCAACATTTATTATATGTGAACATTTTAATATGGGACTTTTGAATCACTTTCCTTCCAGAAACAGTTTTATTTTTGTACGTAAAAAAATCAATATATCAATGCATTGAGAGGGAATCGGCATTAATTAGGGACCAGGCAATATTAATCAGCTAGTTGGGGCCGGTGTACAAGCCCATGGGACAACTGCTTTCTTTACATTTGTTTATCCATGGGACCTTACATTTTTCAGACTTTTTATGCATGGGACACTCACTTTTTTTTAATAAAAAAAGTACAAAAGAATTTCAACAGAAAATATAAAAGTACAGGCAAATAAACAGCAAGACTTGTGTTAATAATAGTATTATCATTTTACCCCCCCTTTTTGCAGGTGGTATATAGTAATCATGGTGTCTGTTTGTCCGTTATTCCCTCCGCCATAGGGTACATACTTTGTGGCGACAAATCCTCCTAGACCATTTGGTGACATTCAATGAAACTTTCACAGAATGTTCAATACATATTGCCATTGTGCACCAGCTATCTACAATTTTTATTTGACTTGAATTTGGGGTATGTTTTTGTGAGCTTTATGCTCACAGTTATTCTAGTCATGATAATATTAGTTACACAGTTTGGAACTGTTATAATATGGAAATTTATCAGGTCAATAAAATTCATATCGGGTGAGGCAAAGCCAAACCCAATATGAATTTTAATGATCCGATAAATTCAGTATAAGGACAATTCAATTCAGCACCGTGTAACAAATTTATCCTGATTTCCAAAGAAGGACAATCCACACCCTGTAACATTTTTTTGTGATTCCTAATAAATCTCTTATAAGAACAACACCAGTTTGTATAAGTAGAATACATGTACTTTATCCTGATGTTGAATGCTGTTTTTCCCAAGTTTTAAATTCCACAACAGTTTATGTATACAAAGTTTCATATTAAAAGGCAATAGAATTTGATGACGAAAAACAACTGTGAATAACACTGTTCCTTTTCATGAATGATTAAATTCCATATATATACAGTCAGTGCTAGTTCAATAGTCAATAGCCTCCCCCCCCCCCCCACCTATACATAGCAAGAAAAAAAATGGACAACACACTGTAGAAGGGTCTTTGGAGCTAACTAACTCATACTGTTCAGAATTCAAACCAGGTACAAAAATAGAGTTGCTTCTTAATATTTTACTTACAAGTAACATCAGGTTAAAAATTATTGTCAGTCAATAGCAAATCCAAAATGGAGCAGTTATTTTCTCAGGCACTTGTTTCTGTCAATGGGGGGGGGGGGGTCGACCAATATGTAAAAAGTAGAAGAAGGTGTCGAACTCCAAAAAACACCTTAGTTGATAATTATCGGTTTCTCACTTTTTCTTTTGTTTTGACTATGACTTACCATATATCAGTCGGTCCCGAAATGATTTTCCTTTGAAATAAATCCCGGTTTGTGTATCCCTATGTCGCCTCTTATGTGTTATCAGATCTTTGTTATGCTTTTCTCAGGTAAACGACACACAACACTTTGTCAATGAAGTTGTTGTAAGCCGCGCTCTGATTGGCTGATTTATAGGCGCTATCTTTAGCATATTTTCGGAGGCAAAAATAAAAATCTAAAAAAAGACAATGATGAGCGGGGAAAAGTTTTTTCCACTGGTTTTCTGGTAATTTGCTATTTATACATATATCTGTTAGTTGGTTAACATTAGATTTTAAATAGACAGATATTTTGCCTAAAAATAAAAAAGGGGGTATTACAGCATCCCGGCGGAAAAGGGGTCTGTTAATTTTGGAAAAAAATATTCCATTTGTCCTAAAAAAATCGTTGAGTAACTGATCTAATTTTAAGAGCAAAATTTGGAAAAAAAGAAGTAAATCTAGTTTAAAATTCAATCTCACAACACAAAATCTTTTTTTAATGAAAAAAAAAACTTGTCAAGAGGAAAATCCACAGTTCCCTCCCACCATGCGTTGAAAAAAAATAATTCCATGTCTCCAGTCGAGGATCCAAGGGGGGACAACTTATGTATCATCAGTGCAGAAAAAATCAAAACATTAGGAAATCCATGAACCAAAATAGACGTAAAAGCTGATAGAGAACAAATTACCAATATGATCTAAATAGGAAAGCCAAAATAAGCTAAGGCCAGAGCTATGCAATTGGGAGATACTCCTTGGGTTTAAGAAAATGTTCTAAAATTTAAATATTGAAGATCCTCAAACAAAATCGTTCATGTTCAACTTTATCGGTCTTAATTAGGGTAGATAACTCAAATTGAATTGCCGTGATCCGGGTTACAGATTTAACTGCTGGTCCAAGTCTTGTAAATGTTTTGTAGTGCTATTCTTTGTTAAATTGCACATTTTTGAAAAATTCTAAAAAAATAAACCATGGCTTCAAATCAAATTCCATTAAGAAACCATGCATTATGTTGCTTTTAAGATTCAAATCATCCGAAAAAAAGTATACCTTGCCACGAAGATTGGAAAGCTATTGAGCTTTGAAGTGGAGGGGTGCAACTTTCACTTTCAGTTTTGAACTTTCCCGCAAATTCACCACACATTGTAAATTGAGGATTACATCTCCTACCTCATGCTGAATTTTTGAAAATACTGCAAATTTTTAAAGCATGATGATGTTCTTTTTGAAAGAAAAGCCTTTGTATTTCATTCAAATTTAGGTTGAGACAGAAAGAAAAAATAAGAATTAGTTTATTAGCTCACCTGGCTAAAGCCAGGGTGAGCTTTTGCCATCAC
>MJUU01050514.1:0-27860 GCA_002080025.1 Modiolus philippinarum | reverse complement strand
AATTAACACAAAATGAACAAATCAATGAGTAAGCAGCTTTTGGGACAGTGTTTTTGCTCAGTTAAAAAAATCACTGACTGTATAAACCACACGCTCGACAGTAACGAATAAACTGTGAAATGTACACTCCATAGGCTTGAAAGGTAGGTATGTTGCTGCTAAGAAAGGGAAAGTTTACAATAGGGAAATAAAAATCATCACGCTTGTCATATACATATGTAGCTTAGATTTCAAACGTTCATCCTCGTCAATATACAAAAAAGGATCTAGGTACGAAGCTGAAGAATGTGTATCAGTTGTTTCTTTAATTTCAAACCTTGTGGTAGATCTGATGTAAATACTCCTTAAATTAATGATTATTAAGATAAAGTACATCGTCTATATAGCGGAAACTGAAATTAAAGGAATTCAAAATTTAAACTAATTTACGATAAAAATATCATCCTTACTTGTACATGCAAAGTAAAGGAACCAAGTACATGTACATGATTGTGTTTCAAAAGATAAACCCATTTACCCCCCTTGAAACTATGAAAACTAAAAACGTCCTAACAGCACTGTAAATGAAAATCTAGCTTAGATGTATAATAATAATATAAATACAAGGTAAGTGTATTGATTTAATGTTAGACAGATGACAAACAAAATTGTTGTGACGTCCTGTCATGAACATACTACAAGGCCCAATAAAACTAGTTTAACCCCGCCGCAGAAGGTTTGCGTCTGTCCTAAGTCAGGAAATTTATTAAGCCTTTGTGTGTCTTGTCTTTTTTCTAGTTCGTTTACTTTATGTTTAGGAGTCTAGGATGATGTTTATTTCGCTGAACTTGATTACTCTTTATTCAGGGGCCGACTCCGACTTGCCATTGGGTGTGGGGTTTTCTCACCGTTCATTGAAGATCTTATGGTGGCTTTGGGTTGTTGTTGCTCCCCTTTGGGTCGTTGTCTCTTTGACACATTCCCCGTTTCCCTTCTTTTTTCTACGAGGTATGAGCAAAGCTTACTGTTGAAGGCCTTATTTAACACCAAGATGAGGAACAACAATAAAAGCGTTGTTCAATTGCTTGGTTTTACCATTTATTTGTAAAGACTTTGTCTCGTGTGCATTTACTCCATATCTTTTCATAGTTTTATTATTTATATACTAACTTAATGCACATTGATTGTCGTTTAAAATTGTTACATTATCTTTGATGCAGAATGTCGGTTAAATTATGGAGAAATTCTCTGTTCTCAGTTGATTTTGACTTTTCTTTTGGGCGTTTCAGTTTATCCTTGCTTTTCGAAGTTTTTAACATTATCAATTTCAAGTCTTCGAAAAATTTAGATTTATCTTCACAGAAAAGACATAAAGTGTCATGAAGACCATCTGGAGAATTATACTTCATTTTTTCTTCCATGTCCTATTTAAATCACATGTGTGGAAACTATAACTAAATACCGAAGTTACTGTAAAAATTTAGTTTCTGCATTTCGACAACTTATGTCTCTTCAGTGCAAATGAAATTTAAATGTCTGGAATACCATCAACTAATGAGATGTTTAACACCTATTTATAACAATAACCAATATGATCTAAACGTAAAGCCAAAATAAGCTCAGAACAGAGCTTTGCATGAGGGAGATACTCCTTAATTCTTAACAAAATTTTAGATATTGCAAGCTTCCAAATATAATCGACTTTCGAGTCAGGACCGACGTACTGACTTCTGGGCTTGTTAATACCCTCGAGGACGAACAGTCCATCAGCAGAGGCATCGTCCCAGTGGTAATAAATAACTAAAAATCGATGTTACTGTGAATTTAAACAGGTGGGCAGAATTTTATTTCAAAATTTCAAAAATAAAAAAATGGGAATTACTTGCTTGGTGGACAGACTCAACATGTTTTCACACTTTTTAAAAATCTAATGCATCAAGAGATAAACATCGACAAAAGAAACGTAACAGTAGTTGTAATATTCACCCTACTTCTTGATACAAAATAAGACAAAATTTCAAACAAAAGACCAATCCTGAACCAAAATCGATGTCCAATTCTGCACAATTTCGGGGGGAAAATAACAATTATTCCAATGGAGGGTGATACAAACCTGTTTCGGTATTAATGCTTCTATTCATAGACGGGCTATCCAAAGCTACGTTTCTTTGAAAAACATTACATAACGTTTTATTGAAATTGCACTAATGAAACTAAAAGAGACCAGATACGATTTTTTTCAAATTATGACCGGTTTTTTAATTCCAATCCTGAACCAAAATCTATGTCCAATCCTGCACAATTTTGGTAAAAAAAGTAACAAGTCCAATCCTGCACATAAATATTTAACTTGGGATATTTATGTAAATATGACACATAGACCAGAGTGAATAGAGCTTGAATAAAAAAAATTAATCTAGGTCTCTTTTCCAAACAATCGCTGTCTTAAAATATGTCAAAAGAGGAAAATACACTCTATCACCCGCTTCAAACTAAAGTGCAGCGATGCCATGATGTTTCACCGAAGAATAAACATTCAAATGTACAAACTAGCGATGTCATAAACATGAAATAAACTGAACAAGACCTTCTTGATCGCAAGAGTATTTTTTTTTATTAAAAAAAACACCGTATACACAAAGAAAATGAACATTTCATCATGCCAACCCGTTTTCGGCAAATATTGTCCACCATCTTGTTTTGTCCAATCCTGCACACGTGTACGACAGTGGTATTTGGACTATTAAAACAATGTGTTTAACGATGGTTTAAGCTTTCCTGAATTAATATAGTAAAGACAACAAGAAACTCTTGCAATAGCGTAAAATTACAATCACATGCCACAATCTACCACGGAACTGCACAAGTAAGAGAACAATAAAAAAAGACAAAAGACAAAAATAGACAACGATAGGAACTCGGCATAGCCGGACTTGGAACCGGCACTAACAAGAGCCGGTTTACGAGTACCAAAATCTCCCTTTTATAAACGTACAAATAAAACTAAGTACAGGTAGACTACTCACTCCAAGAACAGAATCTTGAGAAGGAAAGAAGTAAAAAAAAAACAATTTGAAAAGATGGGTCAAGGAGTGCTCGCCACTATACTGCCAGGTAGCTCAATGAGCCTACTCTGCTGGTAAACACTGTCGCAATACGGAGAAAAATCAAATTCAAAACTTTCCAAAGGGATTGGTAAAGAATCTTCATGGATTTAAGGAAACATCGGCAATAATCAGTGAGGTGCCAGTATACCTGTAAAATCTTCAGGTCATTTAGAGCGGACATTGGCATTATTCAACCAAATAACATAAATGTTTTACTTTGGACGACTTTTCGTCTATTTTATTTTCAATCCATTTTACTTTATACCCCTAAATCATTTTTATTCATTTTACTTTTGTTATTTTGGAACGCTAATTTGTCTTTTGATAAAGTATAAACATATAATACAACTGTATTTATTGTGGTTATGAATTTTCAAATTTGCTTGAGTCATTTTTTACTTGATACCAGGTGTCTGATAATAATTATAGTTTTAATGTTTATGGACACCTACAATGACTGAAAATCATAGTTACATGCCACAATATACCAAGGAACTGCGCAAGAAAAAAAAAACAATACAAAAACAAAAGACAAACGTAAACAATGATAGGAACTCGGGACAGCCGGACTGTGTACCTGCACAAGCAAAAGCCAGAGGTGGGGTTAAACTGGTTTATGGGTACCCAAACCTCCCCTTTCTCTGTCCTGTTTCCCTATAGTATAATAAACATACGAATAAAACCAAAAACAGGTAGACTACTACCTCCATGACCACAATCTTGTAAAGGAAAAGGGGACAAAACGTAAATGATAAACAATGTTGCCAAAACGAACAAAAATATTGTCAAGCAAAAGACTACGTACTTTAATCGTATCATCACATGTCCAGGAGCAATGATTGTTGCAAGTAATATTTAGAAGAGAATCTTTGCTTTTTGAAAACCTTTTACGTTTCATAGCAAATTAAGCTATGCATGCATCACCCATGTTTGTCAAAAATTTAAATGGTAGCAAGGAAGAAGTCCATGCACTTTACGGAGTGTTAATTCGAAGCATTGTCAGATAGGTCGGTGCAATCCTTGCTCTAGCAAATTCTCTTTCGTTTCATAATAAAATAATTTTAATCGTTTGCAGACGCAGACGGGATGTCAATGCTCATGGAGAAATGAGAAATTTACTACAGAGAATTCGAAGTCATCACTTCTGTCATAAACTCTAGTTTTAAATATTCTCAACAACAAAAGAAACGCACCACTAACGGGCATTTCTATGCACCTTAAAATTCAACAGCAAATATCTCTTCAAATACTTGTTGGAACAACTTGAAATTTTTACACATTGTTTGACTTATCACAAAGTCAAAATTCTGAAGAAATGAAACATTTTGGAATTCTGAATTTCATTTTTTCAAAAAACACCTTTTTTCACCCAAAAATGCAAAAATTGTTGGAAAGGACGAATTTTGATTTACAAATAGACTACTTAAGCAAGGGTACGTTACCAAAAACTTAAAGTCATCACTACAGAAGTTTTATGGCCGACATCACGATCTTGTCGATCGTTACGGGATATCTGTTTCCCAAATGACAACAGATCTTTTCCTCTACAACTAAAGTTTGTTTTTACTCTATCGGATTTGAATATACTACCGGAGTTGACATGTTCAACACGGCGGGTGTCTTATAAGAAGCAGGGGATGGCTTACTCCACCTGATCTCACCCATGGTTTTTATTGGGTCCGTGTTGTTCATCAGTATGTGTGTTTTCATTTTTCTTTTTTGTCCCGTACTCAAGTTGTGTCCTTATTTCTTAGTGTTTCCGATGTTGCCTTTGTCCATGGATTGTTCGTTCCGGTTCTCACTTACTTTTGAACCGTTTGTGCTCCTACCCGTAAGATTTGGTAAAAAAATTACTGTCTTTGTAACTTTTGACAATACAACTTCCAAACAAGCTCATTCTGAGGAAAGCAATTCTTTGACTTGTGTTTTCTCACTCATTCAGTGGAAACCGTTGCTGTGACTTGAAAATGACAAATGTTTTGACAAAAATTGACTTGCTTGTTCTGGACATTTGAAAAAAAAAATACATAAAAGAGCTGATGTGGCTAAAATATCTAGGGAGCTAGATAATATTAAAAAAAGTGGTGCATTTCTTGTGTTGCTCAGTATATGAAGCTGCCTTTTCAGTTTCTCTAGTGTCTTCGGTTTTCGAAAAGACAGGGTCATCAATGTATAGAGAATTTAGCCATGCTCTTTAATATTTTTTTTTTGTTTTTTTTTTTTCATTCTTTATGTTATTTTTTTTGTTTTTTAATATTATTTCGGGGATGGGGGGGAGGGTCATATTCAGCTTCATCCAAGTATCGAAGCAGGATTAATGCAATGAGGTGAGTAGTGAATAAACGGATATCCAAGGAAAATGGCAACATCGGAGCACAAAAAAGACATCACATGATTACAGCATAAAATAGGAAAAATGACGATACACATACCCGAATGACCAACACGAAATCGATAAAAACCATTCGTGATATCAGGAGTACCGTTATAGTGAACAAATTTTACTTCTTATAAAATAACTGCGGTGTTGAACAATACATCGGCAAACGAATACCGAAGTAAAATGATGAAGGGGGAATTCCAATTCAAAAATTAAAAAAAAAATACTATAATTCATATCCAACATGATTAGAAACATCATGACAAAGACAAAACAAATAAACAGAAATGAACAAGAACGCCACAAAACTAACGAACTAGCAGTGTGAATCCATACAAAAAACTGGGGTATCATCAGGTGTTCCGGAAGGGTAAGCATGTTCTGCTCCTAGCGAAGCAACCGCCCCCCATCAGTATAAAAGTCCGGTTTTTGTCATAGTCGGTGGTTGTCAATCCGGTTAGAAACTCTGGATCTTAAAGTCAGTTGTAGTAGTGTTGTTTAATCCAGTAGAGGGGAAACAGCTGTATCTGTAAAGGAAAAGGAAACTTTTCTTATCATCTAGCGAACAACAACTTTTGACTCGGATTACCTGCTAGCTTTAACATAATCTGTAAGTCCCAAAGTAAATCAACTCTTAATTAAAGGATTTTGAGACTCATCGAGAGTCAAAACAAGTAAGATAAGAGGACATCAATTGTTCTAATTTAATTCATCGACTTTAATTAATAAGGAAGTAAACAAACATTCTTATGCACTTATGTCTGTACCGCTAATTTTTATTGGATGTCTTCAAAATTTTCAGGGGAGAAAATCCATGATATACCGACGTACACAAAGCTTCCTGTAATTTTAAAATCGATGTAACGTTCTTTTTCGATTTTTCATCAGAATAGAGATAACTAAACTGTATTTTAGGATCTTTAGGGGGTAAATCTAAGATTTTTCTGTCGCAAACGTCCGTTTTCCGGCTCCGCTAATGCGTCGCCGAAAAACTCTGTTTGTGCAACAGTAAAATCTACGATTTACCCCCTCAGATTCTAAAATACATTATTGTTATCTCTTAATTCTCAGGTAAACTAAAAAAAAACATAAATATAATGCAAACAATTTGTTCAGGTAAAGGTTAAGGTACACTGAGACATTATATCCCAAACGAAAATAGTCGTTAAAACATTTTGGGAATAAATCTTTAAAAGCAATGTTGTAGTTTATTACTACAAGAGTTCTAACTAACGGAGGAAACTTTATACCATAAATGTAACTACATCTCCAAATAATAATAATAAAAACAAAACAATAACAAAACACGTAAATTTGATATGTTAATTTCAGTTGGATTTGCACAGCATTCTGTTTTATTAGAACAAGTTCTGTTTTTGTTAGGAATAAGCAATTTTTATTTTTAAATTCATACACTTCTTAAAATGGTTGATCCTGTTTGTATTATTTATTCTGCATTTTGCTGTATTTATCATCTTAATGGAAACGTTTCGTGTAAGTTTAGGTTGTTACGTGCTAAATTAATTTTTTTGTCATTGTCAGATGTTTATTTCTTGAATCTACAACTTTCTCCAGGCCTAATAACGTAGCATCCGTTTAAATCTACGTACAATATAATTTGTAGAACGACGATTTGTATCTCCCGGCTAATGAAAATAACATCAAAACAAGATCTAAGTCTATTTACAAGCAATGTTCCCGACAAATTTACTTACTACGATATAACAGGAATATTAATTGTTGTTAGCTTCGTCAAACATTGTTTGTTCGACCAATTTGTAGTTAATGGGGAACTATATTAACATCAAATAGGTGTCTTTATCTTTTTAATCAGTTGTATATGTCTTGGTCTTGAAAGAAAATTAAATACATGTTTTGGGGAAAAGCAAACTTTTTGAACTGTATCAGCCTTTTTTTAGTGTTGTGATTATTATTTTTGTATATTTTTATAATGTCTTTTGTGATTGTTCTGTTTTTATCGTTTCTGCTGATTTTTATTCTTCTTATTATCATCCTTTGTTTCTTCGGAATTTACCAATTACCGACTTCTTCCGTTCTTTAAAATTTTCATTCAAAGGGAAGTAACTTTTTTGAAATCAAGATCACGTGACAACGATCTGATTTATTTTAAGAGGAAGAAATAGGTGATGAGTTTCACTATTTGTTTAACTGTACCTTTTTCTGTTCTGAAAGATATAAACTTATACCAGTTCATATATATAATAACAGAAACATTGGTAGTTTTTCTGAAATAATGAATAGTCAAGATAAATATGTACTTATTGGATTGGCAAAATGTTGTAAAATTGATATATCTCTATTTAATAACTAGTAATTTGCATTATCTACTTCCATCTGCATATACTAATTCTTATATGTATATATGTTTGTTCCATATTTTACATGTGTAATGTTGTACTATTATGCCTCATGTGGGGCCTTCAGTGAAATAAAAAGTTTCAAAAGTTTCAAAAAAGTTTCAAAGATCAATTTGTTAGAGTAACAGACGAAACCCTCATAAGTAAGTTCACTAGCATATAAAATCTAAATAGCTACGAAACAAAACAAATTAAAAAATAAAATGCAATTAGAAATTGATAAAAATTCACCAAAAATGACGTTTTGAAATTGTTAGGTTAGAAGAAACTAGTTTTTATATTGTAATAAATTGTAATGTAATAATTTTAATGTGATCAAAATACATTATCAGGATTATACAACTGAAATGTCAAACTATGTTTGGAAACAATAAGTATGTTTGACATGATTAGCTTGTGCATTGTAGGTTCTAATTAACACTATGAGCAGAACATTGTGTGGTTTTCATAGGCAATCCATTTGTTGTTTTTTTTTTGTTGTTAATATGAAGGTCGAAATGCTCTTGTCCTTTCTATGTAGCTTCACTTTTTTCCCGTTTTTATGCCCCGCCACGAATATTAAAGGGTCATATAGATTTACCCTTGTCCGTCCGTATGTCCTTACGTCTTTACGAACATACGTACCTCCTGCTTTAATTTTTGCATTTAGGTCCATAGTTTAGTAACCTGAAGTGATGTCTTTATGATATTGAATCATAACATCCACCTCTATGTACTACCAAATGCACCAATAATTAGGTGTCCATGACCTTCATTTCATGGTTGGGTGACTGGTTAAATTTTGCGTTTATTGCATTTCTTATCAACTGTACATGATACCATTATTAAATTGCATCATCACGTTCACCTAAATGAGAACTACCCAAAGCATTAACAATGAGGTGTTCCATGACCTAGATTTCACACTTGAGTGACTTTGGTTACAATTTGCGTTTAGGTCCATTTCTCATCAACTATACATACTACCATTATGATATTGCATCATAGCATTGACCTGACGAGTACTACCAAAAACACAAACAACTGGGTGTCCATGACCTACATTTCACACTTGAGTGACTTTAGTTAAATTTTGCGTTTAGGTAAATTTCTCAGCAACTATACAAGTTAACTTTAAAAATTGCCTCATAATATTCACCTCTATGAGAACTACCCAAAGCACCAACAATTAAATGTTCATGGTTGAGTGACTTTGGTTTAAGTTTGCATTTAGGTCCATTTCGAAACAACTATGCATGATATCTGTATGATATTTCATCATAGTATTCACCTTAAAGAGTACTACCCGATGCATTAACAATTATGTGTACATGACCTACATTTCATGGTTAAGTGACATTTAGATACATTTTTCATCAACAATACTTGATATCTTTATGATAATGGCATTAAAATATTCACCTTAATGAGTACTACATAAATCACCAACAATTAGGGGTCCATGACCTACATCTCACACTTGAGTGACTTAGGTTAAGTTTTGTGTTTAGGTCCGTTACTCAGCAATTATACATGATATCTGCTTACTATTGCGTCATAGCATTCACGTTCACCCTTATGAGTATTCCCCTAAGCCACAAAAATTAGGTGTCCATGTACGTTTCATTTTATAACCTACAATGCATGCTTCATATCATTTATCCTGTTTTACCAACTATGCATAATAACTTTATAATGTTTCATTATTATAACCCTCTTTATAAACACTTTATAGTTCCCCATTTATAAGTTTCCATGAGGGACTTGGGTTAAATTGGTCTTAAGTTCATTTATCTATTAAT
Source organism: Modiolus philippinarum (assembly GCA_002080025.1). NCBI lineage: Eukaryota > Metazoa > Mollusca > Bivalvia > Mytilida > Modiolidae > Modiolus > Modiolus philippinarum. The sequence goes on along the minus strand of MJUU01050514.1, from coordinate 18,235 downwards.
AATGCCTATTGCGGGGCATCGTATCTTATAGATTTCTTCTTAAGTCTTTCCTTTTTGCAGGTTTGCTGTGCCGAGAAATATTAACATCATAGCATTTATTCATTCACTGCTGGTGGACTGTTAGTCCCCGAGGACATTCACAAAACCAGGAGCCAGTACTTCGGTGCTGGCCCGAAAACCGATATTATTTGAAAACTAGCAATATCTAAATTTCAGAAAATTTTGTTAAGACCTAAGGAGTATTTCCCTCTTGCATAACTCTGTCCTTAGCTGATTGTGGCTTTCCTTTTTAGATCTTATTGGTAATTTGTTCTCTATCAGATTTTACACTTTTGGGTTTATGGATTTCAAAATGTTTCGATTTTATCTGCACTGAAGAGACATAAGTTGTCGAAATGCGCATATGCAGAATTTAAATTGACAGTAACTTCGGTATTTTCTTATATATTACCTCTGGGCTGATGCTACTGATGATTAGTCCCCGAGGGCATTCACCAACCCAGTAGCCAGTATTTCGGTACTGCCCCGAAAACCTATATTATTTGAAAATTGGCAAGATCTGAATTTCAGAAAATTTTGTTTAAACTTTAGGAGAATCTAAAATTAGCTCTGTCCTTAGCTGATTTTTGCTTTCCTTTTTAAATCTTATTGGTAATTTGTTCTCTATCAGATTTTGCACATTTCGGTTTATTGATTTCAAAATGTTTCGATTGTATCTGCACTGAAGAGACATAAGTTGTCGAAATGCGTAAATGCAGAATTTAAATTGACAGTAACTTCGGTATTTTGTTATTCATTTTCGTCAAAAGAGTATTTACGGTATGAGGAGTGATCAGAAACTTCTTCCATCACCATGCTTTGCATGTTTTAACTGCAACAAATTAAATGCCTAAACGATAAAACTTAAATCTTAATGCAGTAAATCTTCAGGTAACCCAGGACCCTAAACCCAAAATTAGTGCTTGCAAAACCGTAAAATAGGTTAAAGGGCATACCACACGCCATCTAATGCTTAAAATCAAAATTTACTTCAGTGGTTGTTAATAATTACCTTTTGGTCGATGCCTCTGTTGGGTATTCACCAACCCATGACCCGAAAACCGATTTTGCTAAAAACTAAGGAGTACCTTCCTCTTGCTTAGCTCTGTCATTGGCTGATTCTTGCCTGTCTTTTAAGACCCGTTTGGTAATGTGTTCTCTGTCATCTTTAACACATATTCTTGTTTATGCACTTTCACTGACGAAACCTAAATTTTTGAAATTGTCATAAACAGAAATTAATTTGTCAGTTACTCGGGTATTTTGATATTTATGCTGATCGATTTCAAGAATGAAATGAAGATTTTCGTTTAATTACAGATCTTTTCGGAGAGTAGTAACATTCAAGCTTCGCGAGTATCAATATATGATACATTTTTATGTTGGCAGACAAAATTTTTGAGACCACTTGCTCGCCAGACGAAAAAAATAAACCAAAGATTATCCACTGTTCAATACTAGAACGTTAAAGTAGAAGCGAATTGGGGACTTTTTTCTTTTAACATGTTTAAGACTTCTTATGTTAGTGAACGTTAAATGTTTGTTGATTCTTATTTTCCTTTAATTATGTTTCTTCTGTTTTCCTTCTATAAAGTTTTTTTCAGTTAATGAAAATACAAACCAGCAGACAATTAAGGGAGTATGAGTGTCAGATTTCAGAAGCATTCGATATCCACAGGTTTTATCCATTTAAACAGTGTACAAAATTTTTGCACATGTATCATACTTTCTTGGTCATAGGTCACTTTAAATTGCATCAAATAGACAATGTATAAAATTTTATCAACTTCCAATTATATTTTCATATATTTTAAGGAATATAAACAGCTAATGGAAATTGAAGGAAAACTCTAGAGAGAACTGTTGCCCGCCAAAATTTTGACGTCGTATATCTCAAAAATTCTTACATGGATTTTCAAAATTTTTTGCTCATGTTGTTTATTAGCAAAGCTTTTCAAAACAAAAGGGCAGCACTTTAATTCTAATTACAAAAATTCTGACAGTCGTATTCCTTTGAGATAACACTCTCTATGGAAGCATACTGCTAATTCTAATGCAACATTTATATAACGGAGGTTTTGATTGGTTAAAACTGACCGTAAATTCTACCATCTATACACCTGGGACAAAGTAGGTTCCCTGTTTACTCTGGTTCCTAATATGGCTACAAATACTCAAGTCAAAAGTGGTACATTAAATTGTTTTAATTGCATTAGAATCGCAATAACAGTTTATTATTTGAATACTCGAGGGCGTCAATCGTAGATATGACGGTCAAAATGAAGTTAAGGGACGGTTTAGGGGCGAGGCGTAGCGGAGTCTGTAAATGGATATTTTGACCATCAAATCAAGATGTACTGTTAATTGTAAATAACAAAATATCGAAGGCACGGTAAATTTACTTACTACATAAGTAATTGGTGTAATGAAAATATATTTACGCAGATGTAAAGCTCTGTTACTGGTCTTTATTTTCATCGACTCATAATATTATTGGTTCATAAATATTTATGTTTTTCATTGCAAAGTGCGGCTGTTTATCGCCTCTTTGCATTAAAAAAAGGGACTTCAAGTACTGTATGTTGTTGCTAGATAACTTCTTCTGTTTTTGACACCGCTCAGACAGAACACTCATTTCCACTAATTCTTAAATGCTGTTTGTGAACAAGGTAATACAACTTCATCTACGACGATGTTTCGGTCAGTTTGTCTTAAGGACTTTTACAAGTTATACCACAGTCTTGACCAATATTATCTTGTCATATGGTACTGGTAAATCAACCATCTTTATGTCTTGTGCATCGTTTTCCATTAGCAGACAAATACATTCCCTGTAGATCCTTAAAGGAATAGCAATATCAAAATTTTAATTCATTGACCGCTGCCACAAGGGATTTTTAAATTCAACAAAATAAAAAAACAACGTATATCCAATTTTACGATTAGCATTTTAAGGTATGTACGGAAATGAAGGGACTTAGTAATGAATTGATTTTATTATAAGTCTTTGAAGACGCCCTCTTTCCGTCCTTATAAGTATAAGTCTTAATTTTTTAGCATTCAAAATAACCAGATTTGATTTTTTTAAATTCCTGCTTGAGGATTTTTGTCAGACTTTCCTAATTTAAGGAAAGCAAAATATGAAATCAAGTTTAGATTTGTTGAGGCCACGGAGGCGTTCTTGATTTCAATGTAAGAAACCTCTTCGTGTCATTATAAAAAGATTGTAAATAAATGGTGGAACGAAATAAAAAAAACATACAAAGGTATGTTAGGGTTAGAAAACTTGAAACTAAAAAATGATTAATTAACCTTAAGGTAAGAAGCATAATTCAAAGTTTAAAGGGTTATCCCCTTATGTTGGCTCATTTGGTGCTACATACAGACGTCGACATTATTAAACAAAACGAGCCAACAACCAATCGGAATTGAGTATATCTTAACACACAATCTTCATATTTTTTATCAAAGGAGAAATTTAATTTAGTATACTAGGTTAACCTGTTCACTTATGTCTTGAAATTAGTTTATGTCTTCTTTCTATATTTTTTTTAAATGCCGACGGTATATTTCGACACACCTTCCATGCTTTTCTATAATAATATTGCATTAATATACTGGAAGTATTTATAACTTATGTCTGGACATAATTTACTATTTCTGTATATTGTTTAGGTTTAGATATGCATGTTGTTACCAAGGCAATTCCAGAGAATTCCTTTCAAACCGGTACCGGGGACCGTCTTGAACTTACTACGAGGTATGAGCAAAGCTCACTATTGTAGGCCTCATGCACAGGGCCTTGTTATTAGTAAATTTTACTATCCATGCATATACACTAACAAGGGCGGACATCACCTGCTCGCTTTGACCCCTGTTTCATTTTGTTATTTCCACATAAAATATCTAAAACTTGGTCTGGTTCACTTCCCAAGATGTTTATCTTTTCAAAAAATATCATGAGCCCCATCCGATTACCTTCCGTTAACTTGGGAGCAATCCTTTTTGTTGAGAAATGCACTGAATTGTCAATTCTACTGACCAGAAAACGAAAGTAAAAATCGGAATTTTCTGGACTTTCCTTAGATTTTAGGAATATATCCGAGAGTTCTTTGATTACGTCATTGGGCGGGAAATTTGAACTCAATGTTGCTGTATGGTAAACCCCCGAGACTTCCGAATTTTGTTTATTTCCAAATATGGAAGTTTGTGGTCAACGGAGTTGACAATTCAGAGCATTTCTCAACAAAAAGGATTGCTCCCAAGTAAACGGAAGGTAATCAGATGTCTAGTGTATACGCATGGATAGTAAAATTTTCTAATTAGTAACAAGGCCAAACCCTTCAGGAAATTTTCTTCCGTATAGTTCGACAGTGTTTTACCAGCAGACTAGGCTCCTTGGGCGAGCCCACAGTTTAGCGGCGAGCACCCATTTTTCAACACAACGTATTGTCATTTTCTCTCCTTTCAAGATTGTGGTCCTGAAGTTAGTAATCTACCTGTATTGGGTTTTATTCGTATGTTTATTATAGGAAACAGGACAGATAAAGGGGAGGCTTGGGAACCCCAAACCGGTTTAACCCTACCACTGGCTTTTGCTAGTGCTGGTACCGAGTCTGGCTGTCCCGAGTTCCTATCATTGTTTATGTTTGTCTTTTGTCTTATTTGTGTATTTTTTCCTACATGTAGTTCTCTGGCAGATTGTGGCATGTGGTTGTAATTTTCAACCATTATTGATGTTTCCTGTAATCCGCTGTTTTACATATGGAGTAAATGTACATGGAACAAAATCCCAATAAATACGTGGTGAGATTCAGAACTTTAAATGAAACAACGCTTTCATTGTTGTTCTTCATCTGAAAGTCAACATGAGGCTTACAACAAAAGAACAAATACATCTACCTCATAGTAAGTTCAACACGGCCCTTACTGCCATGTATTGATAGAGACATTTTTATGTACATTTACTCTATATACTGTACTTTCATTGTATACTCTATAAACATTGAACATATGCACCTTCCTTTTTGATATCATTTTATTTTTTTTTTTTTTTTAGTATTTAACGGATAGTTAAACATAGTCATTTTTCTAGAAAAAAACAACAATTCTTAAGGCAGTTATCAACACTTCTTCCAGTTTGTAACCTTTAAAATTCAATGTTATGTTTCTATATAAATTGACAATGTGCGTTTCTCCAATTGTGGTTGAATTTTAATTTTTTTATGGATTTTAGGGCTAGGTAACCTTAGTCAATATTCGACAGATTCGATACGCATTTTTTGTAAAACCTGTCTCTGCGGTTTTCAAGCAAGAGGTCTGAACTTGGCAGGGTAAATAAATATTTATTGAAAATGTGCAACTACTAAATTCTATAGATATCTGCTTTTGGCCATTAAGTCGTTTATATTATTAGTCATTTAACAGCTAGTTAATACGTATCTGCAGAAACTAGATTTACAGTAACTTCTGTATTTTGTTATTTATTATCACTTGGCCAATGCCACTGCTGGTGGACTTTTAGTCCCCAGGGGTATTCACCAACCCAGTAGCCAGTACTTCGGTGCTGGCCCGAAAACCGATTTTATTTTGAAACTTGCATTATCTAAATTCAACAAATTTTGTTCAAAACTAAGGAATATCGCCCTCTTGCCAAGCTCTCTCCTTAGCTGATTTTAGCTTTACTATTTAGATCCTATTGGTAATTTATTCTCTATCAGCTTTTACAAATATTTCGGTATATGGATTTCCAAATGTGCTGATTTGATCTACACTGACGAGACATAAGTTGTCGGAATGCGCATATGCAGATACTAAATTTACGGTAACTTCGGTATTTTGTTAGTTATTTTAAAATATTCTGATAAGAAAATTTATATATTTTGTTAAATCAACTCCTTTTACAGTTTTTATGCGTTCAGTTTCTGAAGAAGCTTGTTCATTCTTTTGAGAGGCGAAATGGGGGGGGGAGGGGATTAATATACAGTTGTATAAGAACAACCATTAAGTTTTAGCTCAAAAGCGAAGTGTCAGTGTAGATAACACAAAAGAAATGAAGGCTGTGCATTAAATACTTTACTCATTAGATGATATCGCAAACGAGTATTTCGTATTCGATTGTTGGCATCTTTCATCTAGGAGTATGACTCTACAAATGGGTCTACGTGTCAATGTACATGTAGATATTGACACCATGCGTATCGAATCTGTCGAATATAAGGTTAACTAGCCCTAAAATCCATAAAAAATAAAGTGTTGCAGTTGTAATGGTTGAATACATTATATTTATTTATTAGATGTTGTCCTTTTCCATTATGCTCCAAGGAAGATTGCAAAACCGATGTAATTACCCTGTGTAAACAATATGTTTGATCTAGTCTTCGGACTCGTTAGTAAATTCATCTCCCAGAGGGTATGAAGATGCCAGACAGTTCAAAAGTCCAATAAGCATTTATTATTTTCTTCATTGACGTCTAGCATATTTTTTCAAACAAATATCCGAGCAGGATGAATAAAAACATCGCCTTTCTCTGGTTGGTAATTAACAAAAAAGAGATATGGTGTAAAGGTAAATGAGACAAAGTCTCTATAAATACATGGTAAATCTTAGCAATGGAACGACGGATCACCACGAGACCTTCAACAATTAGCTTTACTCATACCTAGCACCGGTTTGAGCGACGTCGAACATCGCTATATCCCTGTCTTTATTACCCTTGATCCATGTTTGCGGGATCGTCAACAAACATAAACATAACTGGAAATGTGTTCTCACAATAGCTTTCATCCATTGCCAAATATCTTTAATCTGTGTTGTTGTTTATTTTAAAGTGTGTGTATCATGAAACATTCAAATCTTCAGATAATCTATGTAAACACGTTTCATGCCATTACGAAACTTTAAGTTCAAGATTTTTTAAAGACTTTCAAGCACATTTAGTTTGACTTTAAGATTTCATATTGGTTTACAGTGGAAGGTGGATATAATAGACCTAATCGAAATGACCAATCGGAACTGTTGATTTTTGTGATATCAAAATTGTATAACCAGGACTTTAAAGTCCTATTTACACAATCAAAGTTTGTAACAAAAACTTGATCAAATAAAACTTCGAATTAGTGGGAAATTTTAATTACAAAAAAAGCAAAAAACAAAACAAAAAAACAAAAAACAAAAACAAAACAAAACAAACAAACAAAATATAAATTCCAAATTTCTTATATTTTTAAACCGCTCAAAGACCCCTTTCAACTCAATTAGAAATCATGTATTTGTTCCAATTTAAAAAAATGTTACTAAATGAATATAGATTAAATTTGATCCCATTTCCTGACATTCTCAGAGACCAATTCTTCCTAGCAATAACAGATTATGATTTCTAAAGTTATTTTTTCTTTCATTAAGCTGAATTTGTTTTCTTATTTTGATAAATGCCCTGACATCCTCAAAGGCTATTAATTTTTATTTTTTTGGGGGAAAGGTATGCTACATTTTTAGCCATATTTGTGCATATTGTATGAAACTCTGAGTGAGGAAATCGCCAATCATTATAGGAAACAGATAAACCAAGAAAATCGTAGGACGTTTTCAAACAACCCGAGAAGGCAGAAAATGACTTGGTGATGACAATTCTACCTGCATGTTGTATGTATGCACTAGATATTCCTCCAATCAAGGAACAATCTATGATCTGCATTGGTACAGAGGAATTCATGTACACTATCTATTTGGATTACTCGAGATTTGTCCTAACAATATACAACCCACCACCATAGGACCATCCCCATCCCCTCATTCCCCACAGGGAGAGTCAGGAAACTGGGAAGTCTGGAATTATGAAAGTAGTGCTAGGCTTTTTTATTGTTTATCTACATGTAGTTTCAGTCATCTTGACTGTATGTCTATCCATAACATCTTTTTACAATAAGTTAGCTTAATGAAAGTGAACCATTGCTAATTTTATCCGGATAATTGTGCGAAGGGAATGTTTTTGAACTCGGAAATCTATATCGCTAAATATGCCGGAAGCTTTGTCATTACTTTGGCCATTTAATATGCTTTCAGGAGAGTAATGATACATGCTAATTACTGTGAAAACAGACTTCTCAATTCAGTCACATCATTATTATATTTTTCAGATTCATTTCTCCCCAAGGGTTTATGTTAATATGAAAAGGTTCAAAAGGCAAAACATGTTAAGAGAAGACGGCAAATATCAAAAACTCTAGTATTCATAACAAGATCAAGTACTATCTGAAAGTCAACTAGAATATTAATTTCATTTATCAGTTCAAAAAGAGTTTAATGGTTTATTTAATGGTGCTATCTTTATGTAAAGAAAACTGCACAGAGAAACGGCATAATGTTTCTAATACAATGCACACAGATGACTTAACACAGGAAAGTAATTTGACATAACGCATTCTTAGACAAACGAATATGGACTATGTGATGAGAACTAGAATATATATTTTATAATATTTATAATACTTTATTCAAGATTCGAATATACAAAATAATTTGTTCTCAAAATAACAACTGTTCAAAACCTCATCAAATTTTCTGTTCTTAAATATATAAATGCATCTTGTTTCTTGTTTTACTGTATAGCTGTATGCAGTTGAAAATAAATCCAGGTTCAGTTTTCATCTTTTTCGGTGTATTCAGTTATCATGTGCATGAAGACAGCAAGCTTTTATTAAATATAATCTTGTTAATGGTGCGCATTGCACTATGACCAACTTCTATTAAGTCATCCGATATGCATAATATTTTCAAATTAAAATTTCCGTTACGACTTGATAAAAATAATGTCAGGTTAATATGCTTTGAAAGGTAAATCGTACACCATTAAAAATGAAATAAAAGCGACAAAAAGAAAACATCTACAGTGGCTGAAAATTATAATCACATGCCATAATCTGCAAGGGAACTACACTGAAAAAACACAAATAAAACAAAAGACAAACGTAAACAACGATAGGAACTCGGACATGGTACAAGCACACAAGTGGTAGGTTTAACCGTTTTATGGGTACCTAAACCTCCCAAAAAATTCATGAAGTTGTAAAAGCGACACAAGTGACACCTGAGTTATGCTTCTGATTGTAAAATAAGCAATGAAGAGATGTTGTGTTAATGCACATAAGACCAAGTCGCCTTAAATACATAGTAAAAAGGGCAATCGAACAACACTTTTTTGTTGTTCTTCATCTTGAAGTCACCATGAGGCCTTCACTAAGCTAATACCTCATAATAAGTTCAAGACAACCCCTAGCACCGGTTTTAGCGGAATTCATTGTTAGATGTCGACCAATGCTACATCCATGCTACTTTACTTATGGATGTGGGATTGTCAACAAACATAAACTGGCAAAGTGTTCTAAGAATCGCTGTCATCTGTTGCCAGTCAAAAAAAACTTGTACAGAAAACAATCACAACACTTAAACAACCACACAGTACTCATTGAGTAAAACTAAGAAGACGGCATAATAAAGTAACGAGATGTGAGCACAATAAACCGATGTTCAAAAATATAATTTGAAATTACAAAAAATATAAAAGCGAAGCTTTGAAAGTATGATAGCGCATCTATATGAACATGCACACCATAACTGAAATGTATATAGAGCATACATTCCTTGCACACGGCATATTTTCACGGACTCCACACTGCAGGAGAGTCAAACCCCTGTCAAAAATAAGCAATGAAGTGATATGGAGTAAATGCACATGAGACAAAGTCTCTACATGGTTAAACCAAGCAATGGAACAACGTATTTGCTTTAGTCGTTATAAAGATACTCTTAGGTGCCAATTATATGAATGGAAGCTACTGTTCTATTGCATTCATTAGACTGTAGATTTGAACATGATTTAAAAGATGTCCCATGTAACGAAAGTGAGAACTGATCCGTCTGTCTATACACAAATAGTCGAAGGACAAAGTCAACATCGGAAACACCAAAAAACAACATGAGTACAGCATAGAAAAAAATGATGAAATGCATTCAAAGATGAACAACACCGACACAATGAACAACTACGGGTGATATCAGGTAGAGTAAGCATCTCCTGCTTCTTATAAGACACCTGACGTTTTGAACATGTCAATTCTGGTAGTAAATTCAAAGACTACATGTTTTGCTACCGTTCTAGAAGTGATATAGATAGTGTTTTCTTAAATAAATCCAGTTTGTCAGTAACAATGTATTATTGTTTCGTGCAATTTTATTGTACTTATCAATGTGATCTTTATATTGCAGTGTGTTCTTACAATTCTTTGCAGGTTAAATCTCTATTTGCTGTTTTGTATACAATGTAGCATTCACTAATCCTTTTCACGTAGTAGACATTTTTCATCGCAACGTACAATGTATATGCACTGATAAATCAATAGCCTGTAAAATTAATCGTTGCTATTAATTGTTGCTATGAATAGGTTAGCATCTTTCTACAAGCAAAGCTTCATTTTGCTGTTTATGTACATATATTTAAATTCTTTGCAATTGTTTTGAATTAGTTTATCAGATAAATTATCGCCTAATGGGAGCCTCAAGTCATTAAGACTTCCCTGAACCATGATTTTTCAATTATAATTGTTTTTGTCAATACATCAAACAGATAACTGTTAAAGCTTCCCAATAATTCCTAATATGACAAATTTTGCAGCTTGCTGTCAATTAGTTTCGCTCTACTTTTTGTCAAGCACATTATTGACAATTAGCAAGTCATGCATGTTTCACAAAAGCTCCAGGATCTAATACACCGTAACTAATAAAAAGGCTTAATCTTGTTAATTATCGGATTTTTACTTTACATGGAATTGTATAGTATGGATTTCTGTTGATTAAAGATAAAAGACGTCTTCATCATTGGTATCTTGTGGAGTTAATACCGTATTCTAAAGATTACTAATTGTAAATGATACTTAACGGACCAGAAAATTACCGCTGAAGCCAGTTTTATGCGATTGTAATTGCATTAGGATCTCCTGAAAATTAATATATCTATTTTATAGAATCATCTAACGCCTAGAACAAAACGATCGAAAATGTCTTAACGTTATTAACGTTTTTCATATTGTCCTTTTTCCTGCATGACTTGTCTAGAAAAACTACTCCAAATCCACATATTCTTTATACTATAAATGTAATAATTATGTCCATCGATACAACAATTAATCATTTCTTCGTATTGACTAAGTACATGCATAAGAACAACAAAAGTGTTGTTACATTGCCTGGTTCTACATGTACATTTTGTACCATGTATTTGTAGAGACATGTGCATTTACTTCATATCCTCTCATTGTTTATTTAAGGGAAATGATTGAGTGATCAAAAAGCTGTATCATTTCACCGTTTTAGACAAACTCGGTAAAAAAAGGAAAATCCTCCGATTACCAATACAAATAATAAACTGCTGCGCAAAGAGCGCATGATACGCCCGTCACTGTCAAATCGAACTTTATGGCATTGTTGGACCACAACAAAATTTTGATTGAAAAAAAAAATCAAACAGAATATGTGCCTTACCAAGATGTAACCATATAACAAATATCTAATTAATATGTATAAAGTAAATACATAGAAAGGTGCAATAAAATGAATTTTCAAAATAAAATGTTAAGTCCAAGGGCCATAACTGTCCACAAAAATCATTAAACAGGAACCAAATTTAAACTTAATCAGTAATTTATAACCATACAATCATATACTATATATCAAATCAAAATATTCACACATTGTAAAGAAAAGGTGGAGAAACTGATGTTTTTCAAAAATTTACAAAGTCCAAGGGCCATAACTCTGTACAAAATCACCCAACAAAAACCAAATTCGAACTTGATCTGTATCTCATCTAGATATACTCATATACTAAATATCAAATCAATAAGTCAAGCAGTTACAGAAAAAAATCTCCGAAAACCTATTTTTTTCAAAATTTCGCTAAGTCCAAGGGCCATAACTCTGTACAAAATCAACCAACTGGAACCAAATTCAAACTTGATTTGTATCTCACCTAGATATACTCATATACCAAATATGAAATCAATATGTCAAGCGGTTACAGAAAAAAAACCCTCCGGAAACCTATATTTTTCCAAATTTCACTAAGTCCAAGGGCCATAACTCTGTACAAAATCAACCAACTGGAACCAAATTCAAACTTGATTTGTATCACACCTAGATATACTCATAAACCAAATATAAAATTAATATGTCAAGTGGTTACAGAAAAAACTAATACCGGAAACTTATATTTTTCAAAATTTCACTAAGTCCAAGGGCCATAACTCTGTACAAAATCAACCGACCAGAACCAAATTCGAACTTGATCTGTATCTCACCTAGATATACTCATATACCAAATATGAAATCAATACGTCGTATTTAAATATATTTTCCTATTGTGTACGGAAAGCATTCATTAATAAACGACACATTTAAATATAAGTGGAACAGCAGGTGATATCGAGTGCACCGGAAGAGTGTGAATGTGTCATGCCTGCATTAGCAGACTTCCGTTCAAATTTTCAAGCTCAGGACAAAAAAGAAACGAAACAAAATATATTCTTAATGTATTGATATTATACTTTATGTGTTCTCGATCAACTCTATAAATAAAAGACCGTTTCATATTTTAATGCTTTAGTTACTTGCTTAAATAATTAATTAAATATGAATTAATTCGAAGTTTTCGCTAAACTTTCTAAATAAAAGACTGCTTCATATTTAAATGCACGAGTTAAGTAATCAAATAGTTATGAATTAATTCGGCAGTTGAAAATTTGATGTCAATGCAACGAAGTAAAATACTGTAAAGATTTTAGTTTAGATAGTGCATGCAAGATCAGAATGCTTTACACATTTAGCACATTTTTCATGTTTGTTATGAATGATTTGAACATGTGAAATAGTTGTAATATTTTAATAATTNCTAAGTTTTTGGTCTTCAATTTCTCTTGTTTCTTTGCGCACATTGTCCTGTAGGGATGTATTTATTTCATCTTTTATTTCTCTAATTAGATCTGGCTTTAACGTGTGCATTTAATTTTTAACCTCTGTATTGATATTGGTCTATTTCCATAACTTTGTCTTCCAGACTAGTTAGTCTGACATGGGTACTGTCTTCTATTGGTTTGAGCTGTTGTTTCATACTTGTCATACTGGGAAAGTTTTGTTTACAACAGTTACAAGTCCACATGAAATTATCTGTTGTATCTTCCTGGAGTGCGGTCAGTAAAGTTGGAGATATACCAGTGCATTTAGATACTACATGTTTGATATTCAATTTCGTCATCTAGTACTTAATCGCATTTATGACATGTATTACTGCCAATACGTGCTCTCTTTTGTGCGTCTCTTATTTGGTGTAGAACAGTATACATTGTCTCCCAATCTTGGAGTAAAGTATGCCATTTCTGAAATTTTTTATATATTAACAGGCTACTCATATTGTGCCCCTTTTATTAAATTATTAAACAGGATATGTCCTATTTAACTGGAAATTTATTTATTTATTCTAACAGGATAGTGCCTATTAGATTTATTCGTGTAAGTTTTCTATAAACAGGCTGTGTCCTATTTATTTGAATGTATATGTAGCAAACAGGGGAAACCTATTAGCATCTAAATTCTGAACAGGCTATACCCTTTTCAATTTGTAAATAGTATATTCCGATCAGGTTTAACCTATTAGTGATTCAAAAAATATATATAAATATGCCAAGTTCTGATATATAAATCTTTCCCTTTGCATCCACTCAGATTATGTCAAATATCACTAGTATTTAATATTGTTACTACGTTACAGTAATAATTAACAGGACAGACCTATTAATTTTGGTTGAAAGTAGTTAGCCAAGCTTTCCATGTACATCCACTCAGACTATGTCATGTGCTGAAGAATTGGCGAGTCTTTTTTCTCACAGGTAAAACACGCATTATAATTAGTGATGAAAACAGGAAACTGTTGATAGAGTTATGTGCATCAGTTTTATCACATTGTTTTATTATCGTTTTATAGACATATGAACTTTAAATTGTTTTGTCAATAAGTAATAGATATAACACTACTTGCTCATTTTTTTTTTGTTGAAAAAAATAATTACTTAATATAAATACTTTTATCACACGGATTGTAATACTAATCGTAAAGCAATTAGCTATTTTGACAAGGTAGAAACTTAGAAAGTATGAAAATGTTGATATAACACATTCTATAGTTTTTCTCAGTTTTTATCTATAACACATAAATCAGTTCTCACGCTATAGAAAATAATTAGAGGATATAGAGTGAATGTACATGTGACAAAAAGGCACACGATACATAGAAAACTCCAGTTTATCAAGGACAGGGCTTTTATTCCTGTCTACATCTTGATGTCGCCTGAGGGTCTTCAACCAGAGGTGAACAATAATCACCCCCTTTTATCAAGGTCACTCCCTCGCTCCAAACCCGCCATGGAGTACCAACTTGGGCGATGCTCAGGGTTATCCAGCTGAAAGCACCAGGGTTACAAGAAGAGAATAAAAATGTGTAGCAACATCAATCGCAGCTAAAATATGTCACTGAAGCAGCGGTCAATGAGGAATAAACTGCTGCGCCAACTGAGCGCATGATACGCCCGTCCACTGTCAATTCGAACTTTATGGTATTGTTGGACCACAACAAAATTTTGATTGAAAAAAAATCAAACAGAATATGTGCCTTACCAAGATGTAACCATTCAACAAATATCAAATTAATATGTAAAAAATGAATTTTCAAAAAAAATTTAAGTCCAAGGGCCATACTTGTCCACAAAAATCATTAAACAGGAACCAAATTTAAACTTAATCCATAATTTATAAACAGACAATCATGAACTATATATCAAATCAACATATTCACACATTGTAAAGAAAGGGTAGAGAAACTGATGTTTTTCAAAAATTTACAAAGTCCAAGGGTCATAACTCTGTGCAAAATCAACCAACCAAAACCAAATTCGTACTTGAACTGTATCTCACCTAGATATACTCAAATACCAAATACCAAATCAATATGTCAAGCGGTTCCAGAAAAAAACTCCGGAAACCTATAGTTCTCAAAATTTCACTTAGTCCAAGGGTCATAACTCTGTACAAATCAATTGACTGGAACCAAATTTGAACTTGATCTGTATCTCACCTACATATAGTCATATACCAAATATGAAATCAATATGTCAAGCGGTTACAGAAAAAACTCCGGAAACATATATTTTTCAAAATTTCACTTAGTCCAAGGGCCATACAAATGTAACTCTGTACAAAATCAACCGACTGGAACCAAATTCGATCTTGATCTGTATCTCACCTAGATATAGTCATATACCAAATATGAAATCATATGGCAAGTGGTTACAGAAAAAAAAAACTCCGGAAACCTATATTTTTCAATATTTCACTAAGTCCAAGGGCCATAACTCTATACAATATCAACCGACCAAAACCAAATTCGTACTTGATCTGTATCTCACCTAGATATACTCATATACCAAATATCAAATCAATATGTCAAGCAATTACAGAAAAAAACTCCGGAAACCTATATTTTTCAAAATTTCACTAAGGCCAAGGGCCATAACTCTGTACAAAATCAACCGACCGAACCAAATTCGAACTTGATCTGTATTTCACCTACATATACTCATATACCAAATATCAAATCAGTATGTCAAGCGGTTACAGAAAAAAAACTCCGGAAACCTATATTTTTCAAAATTTCACTAAGTCCAAGGGCCATAACTCTGTACAAAATCAACCGACCGGAACCAAATTCGAACTTGATCTGTATTTCACCTAGATATAGTCATATACCAAATATGAAATCAACGTCAAGCGGTTACAGAAAAAATCTCCGGAAACCAAAAAGTTAACGGACGGACGGACTGACGGACGGACGGACAAACGGACGGACGGACGGACGGAGGGTATACCATAATACGTCCGTCTTTCGACGGGCGTATAAAAAAGTAAAACCGGGCAATGTCTGCCTACAAATATTTGTCATTAGGTAGTCCGACGAAGGACAAAATAAGGACATAAACAACATCGATAGACAACACGGGGCACATCGAAATAGATGTAGGCGAACCTTGCAGTGTAACTTCTGTAGTCTAGAATTTATTGCTGGTTTACAATATCATTACGACAATTTTTTTGCATAATGCAGAGATACTATTTCAAAGCATATATATATATACCACTTTCTGTAATATTGATCCTACAAAAATATATGGGTATTGGGAACTCCTCTACACAATTATAGACAATGGAATAATTAAAAGCTGAAAAGCGTCAAGCTTGTTTTAAAAGCTTATACTTGCAAGCATTAAACTCTTTGTTAGTTGTCAGAAAAAAAATATTTGAAACCATATGTGTACTTATATTCAAATACAGTCTTGAATGCTAAATTTTAATACGAATAAAGGTGTTTTATTAAAAAGTGTTCAATTAGGCTCCTGATATAACAACTACTCTTAAAAAAACCTTAAATATCGTAAAACTTACAAGTAATATTCACTGTATTTCTTAATAAAACATTTACATTTTATAAATAATTCTTTAAAAGTGCAAAAAGGCACTTCAGAAGAGGTTTTTTTGGGTATCGGGTGTCGCATTTCTGTCGCTCTGATGGAAATTGTTGATTTTTTTTCTAAATTTTAGGAAGGACCTGTTTAAGATGTGTTTGATGTTCTCAAAATTACTTGATATTCTAATTTGGTACAATACCATATCCGAGCTTTGGTATCAAAATTAACTGGACCACTTGCAACACGTCACAGTATAGACAAGAAAATTATTTACGCAAGCGTCAAATTATAGGCCGCCTTGTATTGAAATTTCAAAAGTGTTGCATTTTTCACGGGAGTTTGCTATATTTAGATTGTGAAGCAATTGTGTACAAAATGGATATGTATGTTCTTAAGTGACAGCAGATCACAAAACATAAAAGCTGACAGTGTCAATGCCTGTGAATGATGGAAAAGCTGTTGCCTGTGACATTTGTTGCATATAAGGGTACCTTAAATTCGTGCTCTCAAACGCTTATATGATTATGAATAAATCCGCGGGAAATGTGTGGAACGAATTCACGCTATAAATTAAAGCCCCGTTAGGCGAAAAAAAAATCACTTTGTTTTGATAATCTACGTGTATTTATTGTACATGTGTTTACACCATGTATATATTACACAATTATATTTTGGATCGATAATAAAGATGGAATTAAACTTAAATTATAAATTGCAACATAGTGATTACATTTTTCAAGCAAGCCTTTTCAGCTCCTTCAAGGCATCCAATTAAAATCGATTCTAAATTTGCTCCAAACATTCATGTATCTATGAAAACCATTTTTTAGCTGAAAACTTCAGGTATATGATGATGAAAGACATTAAAATTGATTTTAAAAAATTTTGAAAGTTAAAAACATCAAAATCATTATTTTTCTAGACTTGTAATTTTTTTTTTACATGTACCATCAACTATATTCATTCCGCGGTAAATCATGTCATTCGTACAAATCCTATATCAAATAACGGACCGCCTCGTGGCGGTCCGTAACGTTAAACGTCATGAAATTACGTTTTTGAAGTAAATACTTGGTCACATGGGGTGGACATGTTTGTGACGTATGGTGGACAAGCAACAACTGGTGAATCTTAATACCAGAACTCGGATATGGTCTATTTACCCCCAGGTAATAGTTGGTCATTGGTCATACAGATTTTACGGGAAGTTGAAATTCCCTTGATAGCACATCATTCATAAAAATATATCTCAAAATGATCTTTTTCGCACCACTTCTGTATATTTTTTCTCTACAAGTAATTGTTTATCTAATTACCTGTTTGGAAATGAACAATAGGGAAAAGGTGCATTTTTCCATGAAAATCAAAAATACCTCGGAAAATGGCATATATCGATAATAGGTTTTGTCAGTATGCACCCTCTTCAGTAATAATATTCCTCTTTCTCAATTAATTTATTATTCTAACTTCTAGTGATATTACCTTTCTAATATAATGTGTAACCCATTATTTACTTAATGTAAGCGTACTCTCTTTCTGGTTTGCCACAGAATGTCCGGATACATAAATACCATAGTGTAATTTTACCTCGCACTTCTGCATTTATTCCGTCAGAAGAAATACCCTGGTG
>MJUU01050512.1:54891-65769 GCA_002080025.1 Modiolus philippinarum | reverse complement strand
GTATGTAGGTTGGTCTTGGGTAGTACATGTCAGTCTGGCAGGTGACTTTTGTCCTTGACCTCAATTTCACAGTCTAGTGAGCATGTACACTCTTCTGATTTGTTCACTTAGATTTCACATCAATTTAGAGTCCAGCAGGGACAGGCGAGACATCCTTTAGGGTCATCACTTGTTCCGGAGCGAAAAATGTTTTGGGACAAATGATGTCACAAAATCTGAACTTTGATAAAAGGCGCATCAATATTTATCGCATACAGTAACATATCACAAGTGTAGTTAGAAACTTTGAAGGTTTTCGGAGCACAACCCCCCTTTTTAGGGGAAAAATCTCTCTATGTCAAGAAACAGACTATACGTGTGAAATCTCGATATTTCTGAACAGTTTGAAAGGCTGAATCGAAATTTCATTTAAATATTCATACTTTAGAACCATTCAGAACTGGAATTTTTACAAAACCTGTTTCAATATAGGTTACAATAAACCAAATGCTATGTTATTTCCGTATGGGGGTTCCCCTTTTCAACAAAATTCTAAAAATAGATGTGGGCTAATTTTATGCTCGGTTGTCCAGAAAATGAAAACCATATATAAAGACCTTTATTTTATTAAAATAAAAAATAGGGGTTCCCATGGCTTTTCTGCGTTTAATTTGAGGCTCAAAAGAGGTGATATTAAAAAAAACGAGATTTTTCAAATCCCCACCCTAGGCATTAAAATATCACATATGATGGTCATGGGTAGAATAACGAAAATTAAATTATAATATTTCATCTGACTATATACATTATTCAGATATAGTTTTAAATACTTCATTTCATTATCAACCAATCGTAGATGATCTATTGCTTTATTCTGAATGAAATGTTGTGTTCAAAAGCTAGATGCGTTCCGAAGGCAATTATTTGGTTTATTATTGTAACCTATACAGAATATGATCAAATTTTGACATTTCTTAGTATGTATGGGGGCTATGCCCCCCTATAAAGGTGCATCATTTGCAATTGTAAACAAAGAAGGACATATATTTTCCTTCATAAGTCTTTAAATGTATTGAATTGGACTACCGGTAATGTCTGATATGGCAGTTACAGCTCCATTTTGATTGCGGCTTCGAGATTATATGTACATGTATATGCTATCTTTTTTCAGAAGGTTTCATCACATGATCAATAGAACGTGCTATAGAAATTTTTGTGGTAAATTTTTTGCATTTTATACATTGCAGAGAAGAGAAAAATATGACCTTCTGATGAACTTTTAAGATAAAAAGCTTTAGCCATCTGTAGTGTAACTAAGGCAACAAGAGTGTGTCTCTGGCCACCATCAGACACTCTATAAATATCTAACACTAATAAGTCTATAAAAACGAATAATACACTGTGGGTATACTTTCACTCCTGTATCTGGATAGTGTGGTACATTTTGTACATCTTGCAACTCGAGACTTCTACACCTGGAAGAAGCTGGAAACCACATTTCAGTTGTGTGCTTCACCATTACTTGTACCATGGAGCATCTCCTGTGTAGGAGAACCTCCTGAACTTACAGGCCATAGAAAGCAACTCCAAAACACAGCTGTTTTTTTGTCTAATTATAATGTGACAATGCATATTCAGAGTTTCAATATTTTTTAGATTCAGATGCACGAAATTTACCAAAAAGTAATAGGTGAAAGGGAAAAAACAAGAGATGAAAAAAAATGTCCAAAATTTGCCCCAAATTGCATGATTCTCAAGCATTACGTGAGAGACTTGGCAGGCCTTCATTTAATTGATTGCTAGATATTAAATCTTGCTTTTAATTCCAAAAGATTCTGATCCTGATCCTTCTCTTCAGATGGCCATTACCAGGTTTGGCATAACCCTAATTAGGATACTACAGAATAGAATAGTTTCATTTCCAAAAAGGTACCCTCAGGGGCAATATTACAAGTACAATACAAATGCAATACATAACAATAAAAATATATATTTAAGAGAAAAAAGAACATATTGACATAATACATGGTTACACAATATGACGTGATTAGCTTGCTTATTATTCTCCTTATAGTAGTATTATACAGAATATACTATAGAGAAGAGATTATTGAATTTTAAATGTTAAATTTAATTTACGAATTTTATTGTTGATCAAGGGAGGTTTTTTGAAATAAAGTAGCCCATTTCTTAAAGCACATCTTCAGATTAACAATTCATTAACCAGAAAAACTTATTTAGAAGATCAAGGTTGTTGTAATTTTTACATGACTTATTTATCTGCTGTAGCAATTTATCAGGATCTACATTAGTAGAGGGACACTCCAAAACAAAATGGGTCTCATCTTCAATTTTATTTAAATCACATTTAGTACATATTGTTTGATTTCTATCCAAATTTTTTAAATATATCTATCTTCCAGTCTCAATTTTAAGTCTGTGGCAAGATATTATATAAACTACACGTATATCAACAGGCATTTATTTCTATCAGTTGTCAGGGTGCGTGACAATTACTCACTATATATACTTAGCACACTACATGGCAATTGATCGAAATAAATGCCTGTAACTATATCACAGTGAAATAACTTGTCCCAACTGTATATATGACTATATCCCAAATATCCAGATATTTATAACAAAATACTAAAGTTAAATAATTTACTTTCTGCATATGCACATTTTCACAATCAATGTCTCGTCAGTGTAGATCAAACAAAAATATTTGGAAGTCCATTAACCGAAAAACTGGTAAAAGATGATGAAAAAAAAACCCCAAAGGATCTAAATAGAAAAGCCAAAATTCAGCTAGGGACAAAGCTATGCATGAGGGAGATACTCCTTAGTTTTAAGCAAAATTTTGTAAAATTTAGATATTGCAAGTTTCAATAGAGTCGGTTTTCAGGTCAGCACCGAAGTACTGACTAAAATTGGGTTGTTGAATACCTGTGGGAACTGAGAAGTCTCTGCTACACATGGCTAAGCTTGTGAAATGCAACACCAATAAGTAGATGTAAACAAGTCAGTTTTGACTGAAATCACTTAGTTTCTCATGTTTTATGCTTCATTATGTGCAATTGAAACATTTTTAATTAAAACCAAATAGTAATACCAAAAAGAATGTATGCTTTATCTTTTAAGAAAGTTACAGTTGACCTATTATTAGAATGCCAAGTGCTGGTGCTGTTTGTCCTCCTCAGATAATACCAATAAGAAGACATATCCCTGGTATTGTAAAGGCTCAGATTGATACAACTACTTTGATAGAATTAGTTACAGGTATGTTATGGTTATGTAACTTAAACGTTAAACACAGATTTAAAGTGTAGAAAAATACAAAGTTTGCATGATTGATGAAGTAGAACAGTTTAGTAACAATTACTTGAAGAAAAGATACAAAAGTTCCAAAAAGGAAACTACTGGAGAACTGCCGAGTGCTGATGGATTGATTTAATAGGTTGCACTCTGCAGCAAAATGTTTCAGCTACTAGTCTGAAAAGGACTTTTCAAAAACTTTTTGTTTACAATATGTATCTGTACATTTATTATGAAATTTTCTCTAATCTTAATCAACTTTTACTAGTCTCAGGCATTGGACTAGTTGCTAAGGGTGCAGACTGAAGTTGATACAGAACTTTACTATTAAGTACATGTAAGGCCTAAGGGAGGTAACTGGAAGTATGTTTTATATATGTTTATAGATAAAAAATTTAAAATTCACTAGCTACTTGTTCCAGCACCCTTTGTATAATTTAAGTTATTGTTCTCTTTCATTAGTGAAACCCATTTTGATTTTAGTATTTTAGGAATAGAGTATTCATCAAAAGTAATCTTGATTAGATATTACCTCCCTTTGATCAACAATGCCATTTAGTGGAGGAGTAGCTGGTCCCATGATTGTTCCGATGCGTCGTCCCAAACTTGGTGTCATTGGTACAAACATTGACACAAAAACTTTAATTGCACTACAGTCAGGCAAGTCTGCATGTCCATTGTAGATTATGGCTTAAATTTAAAGCTAAAACATAGCACAGCTAGCAATATATACTGAATTGATCATAACATAGAAACATACCTCTATAAAGAATGCAACAAATTTAACTGAAACAATGAACAGTGACTGATGGTGTCGTTATAGGTTATAAGCACTTATTTGTTTAGAATTAGTGGTTTATGTATGCTGATGAATGTTAAGGTTACTGGACAGATGTATCATTGCTTGAACCAAACAATAGTGTTTGCATGGTATAATTTTCTGTTGTGAATATATACATTTGTATTTCAATTCTTATTTTAACTTCCAATTGGACAACATCATGAAGAAGATGAAGGTTTTTGATTGCATGTCCATTAATCTGCTATGAGGCAAACATATGTTGACATCAAAGATGTGGATAAAAATGGAAAAATTGAAATTACAATAAAACCTGTCCTATGTGGCCTCCCAAGTCAGCTCTGAAAAAGGGTCACATAAGACAGGTGGTCACTTAATATAGCATAGGTTAAAGCAGTATGAAAATCACTACATTGGGATTAAGACAGGGGTCGCTTTATACAGGTGGTCACTACGTCAGGTTTGATTGTATAAGAAATGAAAATTAATTGTGAAGAAATATATCTACATGTATGTTCAACCATTGCAAGCTATTACGATTTTAACATAAAGATCTGGTTTAAAAAATGAATTAACTTCACAGCTGATTGCCGTCTTGTCTGGTCATGCTGGTAGGGTCACAGAAGTCATCAAATATACATGTACTATAACTTAGTCAAGTAAAAAGGGTATATTTTACAGCAAGGATGAACTTTGCTTTTACATTTATATTTCACCCATGCCGAGGTGTTATAGGGTCTGTAAGTCTCGTCATGTGACGCACGAGAAACCACGATAAACCGGCAATTCGAAAACGTTTCCCGCCGAAATATGACGTTTGAGCATTATGACGTTCAAATTTTTGTTTGAAACGTCATATATCTTTGTTTAAAATGTAACTTCCGGGTACAGGTTTTGGTCTCGGAAGTTCCAAAATTGTACGAGACTTACAGGCCCTATTGCATGGATCTAGCACACTTAAGAATTGACTAATTATCACTCTTGCTATTTGATAGTTTATAAAAATTAGAATTTTTTTCAGAATATATATACTTATTATTTTCTGAGTACCTGTGGCAATCGGGTTGAATATGTTTAGCTGTGTCAGACATAATCCAAATTTGGTTACAGCTGGAACTGAAATAGGATAAGTTGCCTGTTAAATTAATTTCTGTTGAATGAGCTATGGTCACATATTCAGTTGTTATAAATCTTCTCATTTCTTATTACCATGATAACAGCAAAAAAAAAGAAACAAAATGATAAAGTGAAAAAATACAGTTAAACCTTAATGGCTACAACTGCAATATCGGACACCACGGATATCTCGAACCCTTTTTGCTGCTTTTTTGTACACGTTTAATTATAGTTCAACCTCAGTACCTAGAAAACCCCTCTAGCTCCAGTTGTTTTCATTGGTGTCTTGGGTATTTAAGCCATCAAAGTTTGACTGCAAAACAAATAGCAGGGTCAAGCAAAAAAATAAAAATTCATTTTGCATGTCTTTCCTACTAATTTTTAAATAAACCCTTTGAATAAAGGGAATGTATCAATAATTTATGTGTCTTCCATAACCATATCAGACATATCCAGACATTTTTGATAAAAATCACTTCAATTACAGTAAATTCTACCATATTATGGAGATTTTCAGGCTCGTTTATGATATTTCAGATTTAATTTGTACAATTTTTGTAAAATTGTATAAGCGATGTCACATGATCTGCACTGAAGGTTTATTTTAATGTGTCTTTCATAAACATATCCAGACCTTTTGGCCATTGGTAACCTACATGGTAACCTTTTTCCTTTGCTAATACTGATAGAATGTTTCATTTGTGTTCTATAGAAATAATGACGCTACGGAAACAATAGAATGATGTCACAATTTCTCAATATCTATAACTTCATTGTTTCTATAGAACAGAAATGAAACATTCTGTCAGTATTATCAAACCAAAAAGGCCACCATGTAGGATAGTGGAACTACCAGTAAGTGAGAACTAATGAAGGCAAATGGCCAAAAGGTCTGGATATGGTTATGAAAGACACATTAAAATAAACCATCAGTGCAGATCATGTGTCATCACTTATGCAATTTTACTCCCTTTACTTTTTAGAGAGTTTGTGAAGCAAAAATTGTACAAATTAAATCTGATATATCATAAAAGAGCATGAAAATCTCCTGAATATGCTAGAATTTACAGTAATTGAAGTAATTTTTTTCTCAAATTCACATTAGTGCAAAATGACATATACTGTTGAAGTACTTTTATTCGTGGACATCAATTTTCGTGGTTTTGATAAATATCACTATTTCGTTGGCACTTAAATTCGTGGTTTTGAATTCACTACATTAAACTTCATGCAAACAAGACATTTCGTTGGGAACTTAATTTCGTGGTTTAGCCAACCACGAAATCCACGAAAATTGGAACCCCACGAACAATAGTACTTTCACAGTACTAGTATTTGTTTTGAAAACTCCTTTACATTACTGTTGTCATAACCAGTCACTCTTACTAACTTCTGATAACCTGTTAACTTTTTGAGTGTTGAAATTCAGTCGTTCTGAAAATTGTTAAGACTTAACCAGATTATATGTTTGTCTTAAGATCTGAATATTGAATAGAGACAGAATGAGTCTATTTTGCTCCTTTTGGCTTGTTTCAGGGGTAACTATTGTGTTGATAAAACTAGTAATAAAAGTTCAAAATTATTTTCCGCTCTTTTAGATACCCCAGATTGTAAAATCTATTTTACATCTGATGGAAATAAACCGTCAGCATTACAGAGAAAGATCGGAGGAAAAGAAATCACATTTAGATATGCTGGTCCGTTTTCACTCAAACCAGGGAAGAGAACTCTGAAAGCAATAGCTGTTACTAGGTAAGTTTTATTGTCTGAAAACATTTAAATGATTCTTGATCATGTTGGTTGATTTATTGATAAGCGAAAATTTTCTTCCATTTACCAAATATTTCAGCTTTATCAGGAAAACAAGTTAATCCAAAAAATTTACAAAGATAGAAATAAAGATGAGAGGGACACAATCAGGGTTAAATTGCTAGTGGAAAAAGTGAGATATTGGCAGAAGCAGGGTATTTAGCCTTTTTTATCACATCAATAGAAAAAAGAACGGAAACGGGGAATGTGTCAAAGAGACAACGACCCAAAGGAGAGTTACAACAACTCAAAGCCACCATAAGATAAGTTTTTTTTTTAATACTGCATGGAGGATGGCATTTCTGTACAGTTTTCCTTTCCCCTAACTACCACCTGTAAGACTCAACATCAGCCCTGTAGACAGTACACTGGAACTAATCCAGGTGAAGGGAACACATTCATGATGATATATTGGAAATAAAATTCCACTTAACAGCATTGAGACTACAGATGAAAATGACATCATATTGTAATGAGGAATAATCAGTATAAACTCAGTTTGTTGCTACAAAATCAATTATAATTAGAAATAACTAAATACCGAAGTTACTATGAATTTATTCTCTGCATATGTGCATTTCGACAACTTATGTCTCTTCAGTGCAGATAAAATCTAAATGTTTGGAAGACCATAAAATCAAATATATTAAAAAACTGATAGAGAACAAATACCAAATATGATCCAAATGTAAAGCCAAAATCAGCTAAGGACAGAGCTTTGCGAGAGGGAGATACTCCTCAGTTTTCAATGAAATTTACAAAAATTTAGATATTGCAAGGTTCGAAATAAAATCGGCTTTCGGGTCAGCACCGACGTACTGACTACTGGGCTGGTGAATGCCCTCAGGGACTAACAGTCAGAAATGATGAATATAACAGTTAATTCTGATCTGTCTAATATAAAAACCATTTTTGCCTCAGAATTAGCTCTGTCACATGCTCAGTCATCAAAGCAGGCAAAGTCTTATTGATCTTTGGATCTTTTTGTCGTAAGGTCAAAACAACAGTGGCCAAAAATCCATGTAGATTAAAATTTCAACAACAAAAAATAGTTAACAAATGATACATAGAGCTTGATCACCTCGCTTCAAATTAAAATGAAAACCATTTCACTTTAATTAAGAACCCTAATTATAAAACATATTTTTATTGTATCTTAGTAATATCTCTTATGAAGATGTATAGATTTGAATTTTTAACTGAAGGAAGCTTGAGCAAAATGTTTTAATTTTGATTGATACAGATATATATCTACTAAAGGAAAAAATATGGTAAACATTCACACAGCATTACTTTCAGAGTTATATATTGTCATTTTAATTTTTTTTTCAGAGATGGTTTACGAGAGAGTGATGTGGTTACTAAGCAGTTTAATGTGGAGGATGTTGGTGCTCCAACAAGGGCAGATTACTCAACAGATGACTACAACAGCTTCTTTGAAACATCAGATCTGGAAACAGACAATACAATGACATCAGGGTCAACTCTGAGGTCATCAAAAAACTTGAAAAAATCAAACCTGAAAAAGAAGCCTGTAAGGGTATGTCAGACATTTTAAGAAATAACAAAATACCGAAGTTACTGTTAATTCATTTTCCGCAAACGCGCATTTCAACAACTTATGTCTCATCAGTGCAGATAAAACCTAACATTTGAAAGTCCATTAACCGAAAATGTGTGAAAAGCTGATGGAGAACAAATAACCAAAAGGATCTAAATAGAAAAGCCAAAATTCAGCTAAGGACAGAGCTATGCACGGGGGAGATACTCCTTAGTTTTAAACAGAATTTTGTAAAATTTAGATATTGCAATTTTTAATAAAATTGGTTTTCGGGTCAGCACTGAAGTACTGACTACTGGGTTGGTGAATACCCTCGGGGACTAACAGTCCACCAGCAGAGGCATCGACCCAGTGGTAATAAATACCAAAATACCGCTAAATAAGAATTTAGCAAGACTAACTCAATTTAATTTAAGGCCATGCTGAAAGTGATTTTAATATGCAAACAACATTGACAATCTATTCATGTATACTTATATGCCCACATTTAGTGAAAATCATTTGGAATGATTGTAAACAAACATCAAAATATATATTCTGTGAACTTCCTTCAAATTGTTTATTGTTTAGGCCAAAAAAAAAATGTGTGTTTACTGTAGTCTGCTGAAAAAAATTAGGGTCGGTAGGTTGGGAATCTTTTTTTTTTTCAGGCATCGTCAACAAAATCCGGAAAAATTTCGGGTCATTCCCAAGTCTGTTCCGAAATTAATCCTACAAACCGGAAGTCCTGCCATTTGCATTGTGTTTTGGAAGAAACTTGGCATATTTCTTGATTTTTATCTATTTAAATGTCTTTTGAACCAAATAAAAAGTTTAAATGTCTATTTTATTGACTTTCCGTACCAGCGAAAGCATGTTACTAGATAAACTTATCAATTTACAGAGGCCTGTATCAAAATAGTGTTGGTTGATAACAACGTTGAACTTTTTTTTTATGAGAATCAATAAAAAGTTCTAGGGTCGGCATCTAAAAAATAGGGTCCGTCAGACTACCGTAAACACACATATTTTTTTTTGGCCTTATGGAAATGCAAATTGAAGCAAATAAAGTTTGTACAACAATGTAACACATCGTCTATGAATAAAATTCTTGTAACTTCTCTGTTTATACATATTTTTGAATCCGAAGATATTTTCTTTTGGCAAGTTGTTTAAAGTTTTGGAAAAGTAAAAATTTGTAGTCAACTTGCCCCAAACAGACAAGTTTGATGAAACAGACCTCAGTTCCTCCCTTTTTATCTGGTTTTTACCGCTAATTTTTTTTTACTGTATAATTACTTGCAATTTTGCCCACTTCCACTCTTTTGCTTAAGAGAGAGATTATGGTAAGCTGCTTTGTGCGAAATAGAAAATGGTCAGACCTTATTTTTATACGACCGCAAAAATTTTGCGGTCGTATATTGGTATGGTGCTGGCGTCGTCGGCGTCGTCGGCGTCTGTGGACAGCGTAACTTTGCTTCTGGTCGACGGATCATTATGAAATTTTAGCATGATGTATCTTGGCACACGCGTAAACAGAGGTTTTAATTTTGAGTTGGTGGCCCCGCCCCTTTTAGAAAAAGGGGCCAAAAAGGGGTAAAATTGGGTATTTTCACATTTTTGACTGTAGAAACTTTATTAATTGTTGGATTTTGATGGGGTTTGTTTCAGTGTGCTCCTGAGAAAATTTCCAATCTGGAATATGCCAACGGATTTCACGTAGCATGTACCGCTTACGAGATAAATGGGGCCCAACATGGGCAAATCTCAAAAAAAATAATTTTTTTATTTTTAGTCCGATTTTGATGCAGTTTTTTCAGTGGATTCCTTGTGAAAAATTAATATGGCGCTCAATTATTAGTTATTAGATTTTTGATAACTTGTTTCCTTTCCCAGCTATGAGGGGCCGAACGGGGCCAAAATTGCGAATTTGCAGATTATGTAGAATTTTTATTTTTCATCGGATTTCGTTGGGATTTTTTTCTTTGGATTTCTCTTGATCTAAGCTTTCAGTAATATGTCAACGGATTTTGTGTAGGTCTTACCGTTTCCGAGCTACAAGGGGTCAAAGGGGCCAAAAGTGCAATTTTTCTAATTATGTAAAATCTTTATTTTTCATCCGATTTTGATGGGATTTTTTTCTTTGGATTCCTCTTGATCTTAGCTTTCACTGTTATGTCAACGGATTTTGTGTAGGTCTTACCGTTTCCGAGCTACAAGGGGTCAAAGGGGCCAAAAATGCAATTTTTCTTAATATGTAAAATCTTTATTTTTCATCGGATTTCGATGGGATTTTTTTCTTTGGATTCCTCTTGAT
>MJUU01050512.1:28383-43659 GCA_002080025.1 Modiolus philippinarum | reverse complement strand
AGGGCAATTTATTAAAAACTTCAATTTTGCTTCTAGAATTGAGTTGTTTTGTGATAGGGTGTTTATATTTCATATGTGACTTTCTTGTGAAGAAAGCTTTCTTTCGAATTTATTGTGCATTGAGGTTACTGGAATCCCCGGCGAGCTATGTTGTCTTCTGACAACTCTTGTTACATACATGTCAGTACAAGATGATAAAGCCATTCAAAATAAATTGTTTGTTTCTCAAGCTTTTTTATTATAAATTTGGTGCAGGAGGGCATTTTTTTCATGACTTCTTGGATGTCATCAAACTTCAATTTTCATGTCCTTATGTAATGATTTTTTAACACATCTGGGCTTAAGATGTCTGCAGGGTATTATTTTCCTATCATAGAATTTTGTGAAATTTTCTGTGAAGAAACATAATTGTATTATTGTTCAAAATATAAAATTTAAATTTGGGGGTCACCGTGCATTTAAGCGAAAAAGCTATAATTGAAAATTTTTGGATTTTGCATAGAAATGTGTTTATATGAGAGGACAGCTTGAAAAATCTATTATAGATTTTGTTCATACTTTACTTGTGTTTTGAAATCATTATATAGTTAACATATAACAAATAAAAATATTGAGAAATGTTTATTTCTCTAGTGATATCAATGTTAAATTCTTTTATCAAATTATCTCCCTTGCATAATTTCTGTGTTCTGTAAATCCAGCAACAAATTTAAAGCTTGTGTGTATCAGTTCCCCTTTTTGTAATGAAGATATTGTGAAAGTGATTAGGAATAATAATTTTTATTACTTTTGAACTTCTTTCACATTTTAAATAATTATTTTGCTAATTTTTCTAATAAATGAAACCTAAATGAACAAGTATTAGGCAAAAATGGCGGAATAATACCACTGAGACACCTTAATTCCAAAGACATCTAAACATACACTTCAGTTTTTTGTTAGACTTTGAGTTATTAGTACTTTAAAAAAAATGTTGAAATTTAAAAAAAAATGTTTGATGCGGCTACCTTTCGGCAGAAGCTAGTGGTCCCTGAGAAACAAATATTTTTTTTGAATGGCCTAAGCAATGAATATTCATTGATAAGCAACTGCTTTCTGTGTTTTATATTGTTTAACAGTCTGTTTATTCTGTATATTTAATGTATCTAATGCATGGGTAAAGGAATGTTGTAATCTGAATGTTGAAGGCTGTTCCAGGAATTAGAAACCAATTTTTTTTTTCAAATGCTATTTAAGGGTCTAAGGGCCATTGCCAGTAAAAGCAATTTAAATTAATATATAAACAATAACAAGGAAATGCATTTATTAACTTCTGTTACCTGGGATAATTTGGGACATTGATGATTTTATTACTTCAAGGCTTAATAATTTGGTTTAAAGAAAACACATAATTCTTAAATGTGAAAGCTATTAGAGAGGTCTCAAATCTTTCACACTTCTTGTAATAGGTATTCTGTATTGCAAATAATAAATTAACAAAGTTTAAGGATGATCACTCCTCAGGTTTTTAAAATTGTATTTGACTTTCAGGTTTCTCTTATTTTATCAACCTTGATACAATAGACAAATTTGCACACTAACCCCCACTTTTCTTTTCAAAATATGATTGCATATATCTTTCATAGACTTTTGAAAATAATTTCATGAAATTCTTAATATTCCTTCCCTTCATTTGTTAATTGCCTGAAAACAAAGTGAATGAAACATTAAGAGAACTCCAGTTTCCCACCAAAATTTCAGGTGTTTATGTCTCAAAAACAGACACACTGACGTATCTATATTATTTGCTAAAAATGATATATTATTGATGTTCTAATAAGTAAAAATATTAATTCTAAAACCTTGATATATTTAAAATTTTTAACTGGATTAGTTTTACGTGTATATTTTTACACACAGCAAAACTACCTAAAAATAGAAAAGGGATATTCCATTAAAATATATGGGGTGTATGAAGTTGTCAAAGTGAATTTAAATGGTGTTTATTTGAATTAGTATGTTTCTGATATTAAAACCATTTTCAATGTGCAATCTTTGCCCAAGAATGAAAGGCACTTGGTCATAATTTCATTTTTCACTGTCATTCATTAAAAGAACAACTACAAACAAGAGTATTAAATTATGCTAATGAAAATTAACATTCTTTTATTTAAATAATTGCAAAGTTTGTTTTATTAGTTTAAATCAAATTTTACTTATGTTTTTTTATGTAAATTTTTAAGTGTTAATAATCAGCAGTATCTGTGATCACTAGTTACCAGTATTATATGTATTTATTTGTTGTTGAGGATGGAGTAAGGTGAAATGAAATAAATCTACAATGTTAAATTGTTACCATAAATGGAAAGAGCATTGGTAAAGGAATAAAGTCAGCTAAAAATATTATAATAGATTTTTAGTAAAGGAATAAAGTCAGCTAAAATATTAATAGGTTATTGGACCTTGTTTTCAAGATAATTCACATTTTAAAAATGGTGGGAAAAGGCTTTCTTTGACTTTTACCCTTGTATAATAGGAACACATCATTGATTTCTTTCATGCGGAAGGGAAATCTACAGTCCAATGAAATCTTGCTTATTGACCTTAAATGAGTTACTGAGTTAAACTTGGGTGTAATTGGACAAAATATATTAAATAGTAATAATGGATAAAATTCGAGAAATCCAAATGATTTTTACGACTTTCAAAAGCCTCACCTTACTACATCCTAAAAAAGTCAGATCTGTAAATTTAGAAATTGATTTGATGTTTTTATGACTGCAATATTGTAATTAACCTAAATTTTCAAAAGCTAAAAATAATCTTCATTTCAGACAAATGTACTTTGAATTCAAAGTACATGATTTCTGTATTGATTTTATAAAAAGAAAATGTTCTCTAGCATGTAACAATAGTCAGTATACCAAATTTCCATTTTTTAATTGTTTATTTTTCAGTCTATTTATATATACACATTTTGAAAATCTCAGTTCAGGTTACACCATGCAATCAATTTTTATAGCTGTAGTTTAATAGTTTAATAGTTTACATGCAAAACAATCTCAAATTTTAAATCTATAACATGCTATGAAACTTAAATGAACAGAAATTTTTTGGGATGGAAATTTTTATTAAGTCATGTTGTATAAAATGAATGGTTGCTAGTCAATTTAGAAGTGCTGTAGATGTACATTTTTGTGGGTTTCCAATTTTCCTGGATTTGTGGGCAACCTTAACCACAAAATTTAAAACCCAATGAAAAACAAATTTTCCCTGAACTTAATACATTTGGAAACACCATCAAACTGAGAATTCATAAACCTTTGGAGCAATGATTTTTCTCAAAACAAACAGGAAGATTGAAAACCATGAATAAAAGTACTTGCAATTTATTCTCTGACAATAAATCTAATTGGACTTTAGCTTTAATAGGCTAAAAGTAGCTTAAGTGTTATTTTCAGAAACAAATGTAGAATTATAAATGAGCAAGCAATGTTGAGTGACATATATTTTCTTTGAATCATTTTTGGTGAAATTGGAAAACATGTTTTTGATATTCCAGTGTCTAAAATAATGAACAGTTCAATAGTTTATACAGATTGTATTGAGATTGTTTTATTTTTATACTGTAATGAGCATTTAAATAATGTTTACAATTGAAATAATATTATTATGTCTGTTAAATGTAATTTTTTACAATAAAAGATATAAACCTTAATACATGTCTTCTTATTGTTTTCCCAGGGGGATCTATAAGAAAGCCACCCAAAGTCGAACCTAAGGTTGAACCAAAGAAAAAGACAAATGGAAATGGGAAACCGAAAGAAAAACCTCCTCCTAAAAAGTCTGACCCATATTTTGCCATGGAAACAGAAAACTTAGAGGTATTATTCATACATCTCTGTATTCAAGCATGAACAATACATGACTCGTATTAACCTTTATCAGCAGAACTTGCCATTTATGGAATTTATCAATCCATTGTGGACAATACATACATAAACCTACAATCTAATTAAAATTAGATCTACCAATTGTTTCTTACAGTCTTTGTTTGGAAGATATAACGACGCCCAATTTTACTTTCTATTTCGATAATTCATTTGAAATCCTCGGCTTTTATATCATAAGCTTAATGTCTTCAAAATTATTAAGACTGGATTATGATTGGCTGATGTTAAAGGTTATAGAACTGAAAATAAAATGGTATGTTGTTAGATCTTCCATGCAGTGAATGTAAGGAACATCTAATTTTTATCAGATTGATAAACCTAATAACATGTACAGGCTGTGATGCTGCTAGACAATAATTCGTACAAGAAATCTTTAAGGGTTGTTCCAAAAATAATTGTAGGGATGAGGGGTCAGGATGCATTTTAATAAAAATTTGATGTGTTCATGGATAAATTTGGAATGTTCGCCTTTCACTGTAGAAGCACATGGAAAAAGAAATAAAAAATTTATGCATGGTGGATCCTTTTTAAAAGTGCCCCTAATACATTTAATTCTGCAATAGCCCTCAGGGACTTCCTTAGAGACTGCGAGTTCCCTCGGTGGACTCTGAAATCCAATTCCAAAAAATTTTAGACACACTTTAACGGAGTGTGAAGCTAGATTTAAATCTTACAAGAAAATATTCTGGGACTTCACTTGAGACTGGAAGATCACTTCATGGACTCTGAAATCCAACACTAAACATTTCTGTAAGACACACATTTACAGTGCATGAAGGTGCTTGATTATAACTCTCTACAAAAAACTTTCAGGGATTTAAATTGAGGCTGGAAGAACCCTCATTGAATCATGAAATCCCAAACTAAATACAGACACACATCTATAGAGTATGATAATGCTAGATCATAATTCCTAAAAGGATACTTTTATGGATTTCCCTTGAGACTGGAAGATCTCTCAGTGCACCCTGAACTCACACACCAAATTCCTCCTTAGACACGTGTGACATATCTACAGAGTGTAATGCAGTTAGATCTTAATTCTTATAAGAAACTTTCAGGGACTTCCTTTAAGACTGGCAGCTCCTTCAATGTGCTCTACTAGTAAATCCCACACAATTCTCCCTAAGACAGGTAATTCTGTAAAATTGCCATCCAAGTACCTTATTGAGGCTGATTATACTCTCTAGAGAAAAATGATCAGATAAATTTGGTTTTGTATCCTGAATTTGTCATATCAAGAACTGCATGGATTTTTCAGCATGCATTGAGATTTTTAGGCTATTTAAGAAAATTGTTCTCAACAAAAACACCATTCGGGAACCAAAATTGGGGGTAAATATCAGAATTTATGGAGGTTTGCATGATATTCAAATAAATCTTGGTGGGAATTTGGTCTATATTTAGCGTCTGAGAAAAGGCTGAAAAGTACATCGACTGACCAATCAAATTTAAGGAAATTCTCAAGTATTTTAGGAAAATCTCATTGTGAGATGTTTTATGATAATAGATCTTTAGGCATTGATAATGCTACAACTAAAATCTGACTAATTTGAAATAAATTTTTATTATATGTACAAGTATAAAACTATTTCAGACTGAGGGAACGGTGAAACCATACGATAAATTTAATGCTGAACAAGATGCAGAAGTGTTAAGGAAGGCAATGAAAGGAATAGGTAAGTTCTGCCCTCTACTTGTAGGGCTTACATTGACAATTAAATACAGTCACCTCTGAAAGCCCAAAACATTGACTGAACTTTGGTTATAAGAATATGGTATGGTTATAAGAATATGGTATCATCATGTCATAGAAGGTGATCATGAAGGCTAATACGAAGAAAAACACAAAAAAAAACAAAACAAAAAAAACAATACATAGGATATACACTTATTGGCTTGTTAGTAGGAAAGTTTAAAACACCAAAATTAACAGGTTCTAATGAGAATTGCCTCTCAAACTAACCCTTGGATGTTGTGTTGAAAAATTCTTGTTTTACACATCTTTCTTTGTTATTTGATTGTTATTTCCATTACAAGGGTGATAAACCAGGATGAATATCATTATTTTCATCTTTTCAAACACATTTGACTAAAAGCATATTTAAAAAAATTCATCACTTAAAGTCTGTTCATTATTGACTCATAGAAATAATGGAATAGGGCGACTCATCCTAATTTCCTGTCATTTAAATGAGCAAATCCAGAAAACAGGGACATTTTTTGCGAAAGGTTCCGATCACGGAAAATTGTATTTAGGAAACCAATTTTTGCCAATCCCGATAAATTTTACCATATAATCCCAATTTCCCATGTCTAAAAACACCCCTTTCCCTTGTCCCAGTGGCATTTTCATCCAGAAATCCCGGCCTTAAAAAATGGCCTTCCCGATTTCCCAAAGTTAAAAATGGCCAATCCCTTTGTCCCGAAAATGGTCTCGCCCCCCACCCCCTTCCCTCATCCAATGCATTTCAATGGGCACTGAAATTTACATGAAGGTTTAAATTTGTGTACAATGATCAGCTGCAAACATAGCGAAAATGAAACACACACCAAAAATCCTGAACACAGTACATTTAAAACATAGACATAATTGCTCAAATTTTTCTTCCTTTCATATCCAAAAATTTTTAGTAATCTAAGTTTCTTTATGTAACTGTTATTCCAATTGTATATTTCCATCAACACAAAAAATGCTAAAAGGACAGATAATGTCAGTTTAATTCCAACTTTCGAATGGACACCTTGCCGTGTAACTATGTCGTCACTCCAATTGGAATGAAGAAATTTGTAGAAGAAAAGGAAGAACCGAAACCTGGATATCAGAAAATTCTTCCTAAACAACATATCATCCAGACTCTTGATCTAAAACCTTATATTTACCCCTGAAGATCCTAAATTGAAGTATGGTTTCTTTATTGAAATACAAATAAAAAAAAATTGTTTTTAATCAATTTTAAAGTATTGGAAGTTTGAAATGCATCTTTGCTATCATTTTGCCAATAGATTTTGATGGTATTTCATTGATTCATCATTACAAACATGATTGGATAAGGATTTAGTTTGATATGAATTTTCTCTTTCATTTTGACGATACAGTATTTGGTAAATGTATGACATGTTTTTACAGGTACTGATGAAGATACAATTATCAATGTGTTAGCTTACAGATCTAACCCACAAAGACATGAACTATACACTACATATAAAACAATGTTTGGAAAGGTAATGTAGCTTACAGATCTAACCCACGGAGACATGAATTATACACTACGTATAAAATTATGTTTGGAAAGGTAACGTAGCTTACAGATCTAACCCACAGAGACAAGAATTATACACTACGTATAAAACTATGTTTGGGAAGGTAACATAGCTTACAGATCTAACCCACAGAGACATGAATTATACACTACATATAAAACTATGTTCAGAAAGGTAACGTAGCTTACAGATCTAACCCACAGAGACATGAATTATACACTATGTATAAAACTATGTTTGGGAAGGTAACATAGCTTACAGATCTAGTCCACAGAGACATGAATTATACACTACATATAAAACTATGTTAGGAAGGGTAATGTAATGAATCGTTAATCAAAGTACTGAAGTACTGATAACTGTAAGTTCCTCTTTATATCAGTAAGATGCATAATGACAAATCTCCTGATTTTACTTGGCATTGTTCAAGTTCTGTTAAAAATTTCTGACTCCTGCTCACTTTGCAACCCCCCTTTTTTTGGTGGTTGGATGTACTGGTTTCTGGAGTGACTGCGATTCGAATGCAATATGTATTTGATTGACGTAATGAATTGTTGATTGGTTAAAATAATTTTGTTAAATATTTTGATTATTACTAAAGACAGAGTATTTCCCAGTCTTACTGCTATTTTGTGGTCATTTTTAAATTAAAAAAAAAAATAGCCTGTTGTATTTTTTAAATGAAACAGAATTAAACTCAGTATTAATGCTCCAACATCTTTTCATCCAACTTAGCTACCATTTGAAAACAGGTTACATGTAACAACAACAGCCAAATTTTATAAATGTAGACTTCTGTAGATAAACAATTAGCCATAAAACAACTGAGGCCATGAGTAAGGGAAGAATAGCCATAAGATATGAACTCTTTTTTTTTCTTATCAATAATGCTTTCTTTGTCACTACAAAACAACGGCAGTAGAATACTGAAGGAACAAAGGAGTGAAATGTACAAAAATCAAAGTCCAAAGACACGACCAAAACGAGAACACAGAAAACAATGACGTTAGACACAAAAAACAATGACGTTAGACAGATACAAAGCACAGAAATAGAAATTACAACATTCAAAACAAAGGCAATCACAGTGTGAACTCAGTTGAAACTGAGTGACATCAGGTGCTCCGGAAGACTAAGCATGTCCTGCTCTGTTAAAATGAAGAACAACAGTAAGAGGGAGTTAGTCTTGGGTCTGTCCATCCATCTCTCGGAGAAAATTTCCAACTAATAACTTTTGAGTAAAATGAGGATACTGTATTCAGGCTTGTTCCTATCGATGTTTACGCTTGTCTTTTGTATTTTTTTTTTTTCTTATGCAGTTCCTATTTACTTTGTGGCATGTGGCTATGTTTTTCGGCCATTGTAGGTGTTTCCTGTTATCTTTTTTATTCTACTTTTGGTATGTAAGTTGTTGACTACAAGTGGAAAGTTGACATTCAGTATTGGGTCTAGAGGTCAAAGTGTTTCTGGAGTTATGCTCCTTGAATCAATGAATTATTGCATAAAAATTGTTTGGATTTCATGTAATGTGTTACTAATATTTTTTATTATTTAGGATTTAATAGAAGATTTAAAAGGAGAATTAAGTGGTGGATTTAGTGATACTTGTAAAGCTTTGTTAATGCAGCCAGCTCACTACGATGCTTATTTACTACGCAAGTCTATCAAGGTAAGCATGTTATTTATAGTGTCTTTTGAAAAGTTTAATTATCTCAAATTTGTTTTGTAATGCTAAGAACAACACAAATAATGAATAAAATTGAAATGAATTAAAACAAGTTGAAATTTGGTCTTTATTTTTGGAATAAACTTGACATAGCAAGTTTTGCATATATTATTAAACATACAAATACAGCCAGAAATTATCATATCATAGTTTTATACAAATTTTTCAAATTGATGATAAAATCATTGTTTTTAACTTTTAAGATGTCTGTATTTTTCAGTTAATTATATCCATGTCTACATGTACATTTTAGGGTCTTGGAACAGATGAAGATGTTTTAATTGAAATTCTATGTACAAGATCCAATGCTCAAATCACAGAAATCAAAAGAGTTTATAAAGAGAGTAAGTATGATGAAATTGATATTTAGGGTTGCAGATTCTTGTGGTAGAAATTATTGAAGAAGAAAAGGGTATCCCATAAAATCGTGGAGTGAATAGAGAGGAAGACTACAATTACAACTTCATTACATGTTACACCTATATAAACCTCCTCCAAACACCAAACAGAAAATGTAGGGTCATAATAATATATAGATTTATGTCACTTTCAAATTGATAAATATAACATAGGGCTTTTCATTTCATTTTTTTAACTTTTTGACTTATTTCAAGATCTGGAACATTAATTTCAGATAATTATCGCTTTTATTTTATTAGGAAATTTCAATCTTTAATTGCTATCCATATAATAAATGAGTTTGCTTTGCAGAATTCAACAAAGAACTTGAGAAAGATATCATAGGAGACACATCTGGTCATTTGAAACGTCTCCTCGTTGGACTTGTACAGGCAAATCGTAGTGACAGCAATGAGGTGGACAGAAACAAGGCTCATCAAGATGCTAAAGCTATGTATGAAGCTGGAGAAAAGAAATGGGGAACAGACGAGTCCAGGTTTAATGTTATTCTGGTGTCTAGGAGTTATCCTCAACTCAGGGCTACTTTCGAAGAATATAAGAAAATTTCGAAGAAAGATATTGAGGATGCTTTGAAGAGTGAAATGTCCGGTGATTTACTCAGGGGAATGTTGACTATTGGTATGTCAATTATAATGTTGTCCTTATATTGTGATTATCAACACACACAAAAAATTTGAAATTTTAAGCAATACTTATCTTTCTAAAATAGCATTTTTATCTAATGAAAGCTGTTAATTGATAAGATATATCAAAACTAATCCTAAATTATGATTTATAATTTATTGAATAGATCCACTACAACCCTGGTTAATTGTCCATTCCTCAGTCAGTTTAAAAAATTACTTCTGAGCTGCTGTAGACTTAAATGACCAGGCAAATCATCTGAAAAGAAAATTGATAAAGCTATTTTTGAAATAGGAAGAAGCACATTTAAGAACGAATTGTGGAACAGGCATTCAACAATGATCAAGGTCATGGTAAATCATAGATGCCTGTTACAATATAAGGTTGTTGCAGAACTGACTGTGGATTGGCTGGCATGAGGATGACATGGGGCAGGTTTCACTTTTAATGGTTGAAGCTGCTTTCTTACTTTGCAGAAGCAAGTATACAAGTAATTGGAATTTGTAGGAAAAAATCTTGTAAGAAATTTTACAATGCCTACTTTAGTGTGACACTGTTATACAAAGAATAGTTATAAATTCGAATTTGTAAATTTCTTTTTCAGTTCGATGTGTCAAAAACAAAGCTGGACATTTTGCTAGACAGTTACAGAAGACCATGAAAGGTTTGGGTACAGATGACGACACCCTAATAAGAATTGTTGTTACTAGATGTGAAATTGATATGGTGCAAATTAAAGAAGAATTTCAAAAACTGACAGGGCAAACACTAGAACAGTTTATAGCTGTAAGTTTGTATGAATTTCTTTGTAATTTGTATTTTCTTTACTTTTGATGCTCATTACCGGCAAAAAGTATTTGAGAAAATCTTATTGAATAATTGTAGTCATGAGCATTGTTCTTTACAAAACAAGAATGATAAAATAAGCCACAATTTCAAAACTTTTTTAAAAAATACATGAAAAAAGAAAAAAAAAAACAGCTAATAAATCAAAAGAAAACAACATAATGCCAAAATTTTTGGCCTTGTGGCACCTGACTAAAATGTAAACAGACGGGAACCCAAAAAGATAGTCCAGCCAGAAAGAGCAAAACTAGACCCATTTGACCATTTCACAATATGTATTTTTATGCCTTCGAATAGTGTTCTTACCTTACATTTATTTTAAGTTAAGGGCTGTTCCAGAAATAATTGCATAGGGGGGTTTGGAAGGCACTTTTTAGAAAGACCCATCATGCATAAAATTTTTATTTGTTTGTCTCTTTGCTTCTACAGTGCGAGTCTCCAATATACCGCACAACCCATCAAATTTTAAAGTGCCTCCCCCCCCCCTTCCATTATTTATGGAACAGCCCTAATGAGTTCAAGTGAAGTTTTTACACTAGGTTCCTTAGCCTGAAAGATAACCATGATGTATTCCATTATCTTCAGTGGACGACAATCTAGGATTTTACTGTGACAGTATGTGCTCCTGATCCATTGATTGGTTGCTGGATATCTCAATTTGCAACAGTAAA
This sequence comes from Modiolus philippinarum, assembly GCA_002080025.1. Lineage (NCBI taxonomy): Eukaryota > Metazoa > Mollusca > Bivalvia > Mytilida > Modiolidae > Modiolus > Modiolus philippinarum. The sequence continues at coordinate 32,176 of MJUU01050512.1, read as the reverse complement.
ATATATGATTTACCCATCAGATTCTTAAATGCAACATTGTTATCTTCAAAATTACTTTGGTTTACAAATATCCCTCATCCTTGTGCTAAAATGAAATTAGAGTTTAATTGGAGCCCTGTCCTTGATAAACTGGAGTTTTCTGTGTGTCATGTGTTTTTTTGTCACATGTACATTCACTCGATATCCTTTCATATTTTTCTATTTACAGGATGATCTGTCTGGTGATTACAGGAATATCATTTTATCAATAGTGACTGGTGGTCCTCCTCCTGACACTGCTGCTAAATGTAAGTATGATGATGTACATTTTGTTGCTATGGTAACATAGAATTTGTTATTATTATAGGTTAAAAGCAGTCTTCACAAAATGTGTTAGTCCCACAGACAAAACCAACATTTTAGGCAGAAGGACCAGTAAAAAATTGTTAAGTGTCTGTCCGAAAGTCTGACATTGTTCTTGAGCTAAACTACTGGAAACATGGTTTAAGGCTACAAAAACAACAATCATCTGGTAGATTTGAGACTTTTGTTATCGCTGGCATGGCCTGTAAAATATCTTCTATCAAATTTATAAAATTGACCCCTAGTAAGCCTAAAGAACATTCAAAACAGGAAATATTGATAATCAAAATTCAGAAAAAAATGAATGTTTTCCGGAAATCTCGATAATAGGAAAGATGTTTTAACTTTTGGTCTGATGTCCTTTTGGTGGGTTCGATAAGCCATAGAGGACTGCCTGACCAAAAGTCTACCAATTTTGAAAATGTATTTCATAAAGACTGTAAAAGTGTGACATGCTTCAAGCAGAGTATGTTATAAACACTAAGGATGATTTTGCCATTAGAAATCTACCAACTGGTGATTATTTTCTAAGTAAGGGCTATTCATGGAGAAGAAAAAAAAATCTAAAGCCCTATGAAGCATTTTATACAAATTCTGTGGGCGGTTGTGTTTTGTTGATTCTTTGCATTACATAAGGGGATATTTCTTTGCATTACATAGGGGATGTTTTGTGTGGGTAGTTGGGGACAAAAAAATTAAAGCATCTGTGTCTTATTTTCTGCTGCAACTCTAAATATGAAATACATTTGTATGATGGAATTCTGTGGTACAATTTTATGATATAATATTATTAAGTAAAAAGTAAAAGAAAGAGTTTTTGTACAAGGAACAAAACTCAAGATTTTCACAGGATACACCAAGGAAAGGACCAACATTTTTTGTTCTTCATCTTCATGTTATCTTAACATAATTTACCAAATTAATTGATTACAAGCCTACTAATCAGATCGAACTTCATAATCAATATTGGTTACAGTCAACCAACTGAATGCAAAATACAATTCTAACTTACACCATATACATTTATTCTACTGTATACAGATAACATGTTCATATACATATATACTATTAGTAATTTGTTTTGCAAGAATGGAATTCTCTACTTTATATATTGCATCGAGTGCAACAGTATGAAATGCGATGTGGGCTTAGAAATCCATCCGAGTGAAACAAATAACTAATAGTGTTTTTATCGCTAATCCTGTTATTGATAAATATTGGATATATGTTTCCTTCGAATGAAATAATTTTTTTTTAGCTAAACATATTATTTTTGGTTAGATATAGCGCTTTCTTTCTTGGAATTATTTTGTCATGAAATGTCACACGACGTCATATTAATACACTGTTGCTAACCTCCCATAGAGATTGATGATAATATGTTTGTATCAGCGCAGTGAAGTGATGATAGAATTATTGTCGCTAGGGATCTATTGAAAATCAATCAAAGTAGCGATACATGAAGCTTATTTTCAGGGAACTATTACTGACTTTTTGTACGTATATTATTTTGACAGCTGGTAAAGCATTTGTTGAAGCTGTGAAAAATAAAACAGAAGAAGAACTTGATGAAGAAGTCAGGATGGAAACAGAAAATATTCAGGTTTGCTTTTGAATTTGTAATGATTTAGTCAGTTCCTTTTTGCTGAGAGAATATGTTCTAGTATTGAGAGAGCCAGTCAGGGCAAGCTTTATGCATTATGCTGTGATAAAGTCTGTATCAAAAACAAAATGTCCCATGTTCTTTTTATTGGTAATTAACAAAAAGATAAAAGACATATATATGTAGATGAAATTTTTTTGTAAAATAATTTTTATTGTCATAATTAGTGTGTAGTTTTACAAAATATTTTCTTTCATGATAATTCATTTATAAATTTTAAACAACTCAAAGGTGTCATGTAAATAGATAATAGAAATCCAATAACTTTGATAATCAAATGGAATTCACCTTCATGTTTTTAGGTCAGGTTGGTCAGTGTGAGCTATTGCCATCATTTGTCGTCCTTCCGTTAAACTTTTCACATATTCATCTTCTCCTCTGAAACCACTGAAGCAAATTCAACCAAACTTTACAGGAATGATGTATGGAAGGTCCTTTACAAAGATGGCACATTTCGTTCAGATCCGATGAAAGACATGGCCGCCAGCACGGAACATGGTTTAACATAGGACCCTATGGGAAAATCACATTTTCATCTACTCCTCTGAAAGCACAGAAGCAAATTCAACCAAACTTTACAGGAATGATGAATGGGAGGTCCTTTACAAAGATTGCTCATTTCGTTCTGATCCAATAATAAACATGGCTACCAGCGCGGAACTTAGGATTAACATTGGACCCTATGGGAAAAATCTGCTCTGAAAAGGCTGAAGCAAATTCAACCAAACTTTACAGGAATGATGTACTATAGGTCCTGAGCAAAGATTGCTCATTTCGTTCCAATCTAATGAAAAACATGGCGGCCAGCATGGAACATGGTTTAACATAGGACGCTATGGGAAAATCACATTTTCATCTACTCCTCTGAAATAACAGAGGCAAATTCAATCGAACTTTACAGGAATGATGTATGGAAGGTCCTTTACAAAGATTGCTCATTTTGTTCCGATCCGATAAAAAACATGGCCGCCAGTGTGGAACTAAAGTTTAACATTGAACTCTATGGGAAAAATCATATTTTCATCTTCTGCTCTGAAACTGCTGAAGCCAATTGAACTGAACTTTACAGGAGGATGTACTTAAGGTCCTTAACAAAGATGGCTCATTTTGTTTCGAACTGACGAAAAACATGGCCGCCAGCACGGAACATGGTTTAACATATATAGGACCCTATGGGAAAATCACATTTTCATCTACTCCTCTGAAATAACTGAAGTAAATTCAACCAAACTTTACAGGAATGATGAATGGAAGGTCCTTGACAACGATTGCTCATTTCGTTCTGATCCAATAAAATCATGGCTTCCAGTGTGGAACTTAGGTTTAACATTGGACCTATGGGAAAAATCAGAATTTTATCTTTTCCTTTGAAACTGCAGAAGCAAATTCAACCAATCTTTACAGGAAGGATGAATAGAAGGTCCTTAACAAAGATTGCTCATTTCGTTACAATCGGTTAGAAAACATGGCTGCCAGCACGGAACATAGTTTATCATTGGACCCTATGGGAAAATCACATTTTCATCTACTCTTCTGAAACCACTGAAACTAATTCAACCTAACTTTACAGGAATGATGACTGAAGGTACTTTATAAAAATTGCACATTTCATTTCAATCGGACAAAGAACATTGCCTCAAGTGCAGAACATAGTTTAACATTGGTGCTCAGTATGAGAAAACCATCCTTTTCTACATCTTCTCTCAAAACAATTAAAGCAAATTATACTAAATGTATAGAAGGTCCTTTGCAAAAATTACTCATTTCAATAGGATCAGACAAAACACA
>MJUU01050512.1:0-28216 GCA_002080025.1 Modiolus philippinarum | reverse complement strand
TCACAGAACTAAACCTGGTAGTGCAGTGGTGACATAAGACAGAACAAATTATGGAAGGTACATTCCATTCAATCCACTTTCCAAAAACTATCTTGCAGCTGAGGTAAAAGAAAAACTACATATTACTGAAATTATATGAGACAATATGAATTATTATATAGATTGCAGTGAAAGATTAAAATTTCTCAGTGAAATAAAAGTGATAAGTAACTGTGAAATTATTTTCCATAATTTCACTCTAGGAAGTGACGTCACAATAGACGTTGTCAACATCGTTGCTAAGTAAACGTCTCAGCGGATTAACATCGAAAACGTAGTTCATGCAATGAATCTTGAGATAAACCACTAGATTTAAGAGAAGAAGATCTATAACAATAACTAATCCTAGATTCTGTTTATCGAAAATATTCAACTCATGATCGAAAAACGCTGTTATTCCATCATTGGTTGAATATTATGCGATAATCAGAATGTCGGATTAGTTATAGTATAAATATTGCACAAATGTTGCTTAATGAGGTATGATGTAGAATTTATAAAAGCTTCAATGTTGAACCCATTGTGTATCAAATATTCAAATTATCAAATAACACAACAATGAAGAAGAGCATAAGTTTCAAGGATTTTATGATACTATCCTGTTATTTCAATACTGATATATTGTATTTACAGGAAGATCCTACAATAAAAGCAGCAGAAAATTTTAATGCAGAAAATGATTGTGAGGTGCTAAGGAAAGCTATGAAAGGTCTTGGTAGGTACATTTACTATTATGTCAGTACTGTTGGTAGAACTTTTCGTTTATTCCTTTGTCCATCATAAAGTCCATGTATCTTTAGAACTACAAGTCATAGATGGTTGAGCTTTTGTCCACAGATTCATCTAAAAGTACTAGTTCTTAATGTTGGTATAAAAATTGTGTTACCCTGACCTACTTTTCATGCAGGTTAAAGTTTGTGTGGAATGCATATCTGAGATACTAGATTTGGTAGAGGAATAATATTTTTAGTAGATATGATGATCATGAGGTTCCTGATTAGGTCATTTTGATCTATGTATGCTAGGTCACCTTTACCTACATTTTATGCATGAAAGACTCAAGATAAAATTTGTGTTTAGTCCAATAATTAATGATTAGTGGATGCATCTTCAGCCATAGTTTCATCGTCTGATTCACTGTTGAGTAGTCTTGACTAATTTTAACAAAAGCAAATTGGTGATGGCATAAGCTGCTGTTTCCAACTGCTCTTTTCTCTTGTATTTTATTAAGATTTCAAGTTATACAAAGTATATTTCTTATGATTTTCTAGGTACAGATGAACAGGCCATAATAAATGTATTAGGTTACAGAGATAATGCTCAGAGACTGGAAATATATAAATCATACAAAACTATGATTGGAAAGGTATGTTACATGTTAAAAATATCAATAAAAGTAGTCACAAAAATTTACAGCAAAAATTGATCAGGCAATGAATCAAAGAAAGATAGCTAAAGACCATTTGTTGCTTACACCAGAAGAGAGTACCATTAGAAAATAATTATCCTGCCAAAAAAAAATCAACAAGTACATTTACATTCATGTACATATGGAGTATAGGACATTTTGTTTTTGATACAGACTTTATCACTGCCAGTATCAAGTGAGTCTGCTAGGGTAAGCTTGATGCGTTACGTCGTGATTAAGTCCATTTGAAAGCAAAATGTCATTTATTTCTTTTATTGGCAATTTACAAAAGTACAATGCATAAATAGAACTTTATAGTAGATAAAATGACGTAAGCTTAAATTTCTGTTGTACCACAGTTAATCTATTGTTTATTGCAATAATTGATATGCATTCTTTTTTCAAGGTATTATGCGTATGAAAACGACAACATGAAGTACCAAAACATGACGTCAACATAGCATCCCCCACATGACTCCTTCACAGTGACCCCAATAAATTATGTTATAGTGCCCAGTTTGGTAATGATGAGATTATCAGTCAATGTGATTGAAAGAAAATACAATGTATCTACAAATTACCGATAAAACAGGATTATAGTGTGACTACTGATATCAAGAAAAATTGTCTGATATATTTTTCTGTTTTACTAAAACTTCTTATATATAGTTTTGAATTCATAGTAATTTGTAAAATGGTAAAATTTTTCACTGACATTTACGTCATACAATAGGCTAACACTTTTTTTTTTATATATGGCAGGATTTAATAGATGAATTGAAAGGAGAGTTAAGTGGAGGATTGAAGAAATTATGTGTAGGTTTATGTATGAGTCCAGCTGACTTTGATGCAATGAATCTCAATAAAGCAATAAAGGTAAGGGGATAAAAAATCACCAAAAATCTGTATTGGTTTGTGTAGAAAAGTTTTCAGGTTTTTCATATGACTACTTCCTGTTTGAGGATACTTTGACTTCTAACTATAAATCAAAACTTTGTCAAAAATTTCTTTGCTCGTATCAGTGGAAATGAAGTGAAATTTACTCTGAAGCATGGAAATGATGAGTTGTATTGTGTAAGCAATATTTGTATTTTTTGCATGACTACTTCCTGTATGCCGAGACTTTGATTTGAAAGTATAAACCAATTTTTTCATCAAAGATTTCTTGACCTATATCATGGGCATAATTTGATATTTATTCAAAAGAAGTTAAAGGAAAAAAAAATGAATGTAAAATTTCCAAAAATCACTGTGTCCATCAAGTTACTCTATCAACTCTATCAATGTTAAACACATTAGTTGGAAAAAAGAAATTTGAATCCACACTTATTTCAATTTTGCTTCTGCCCGAAGTTTCAGGAATTGAATTTGCAGTGCCCCTCCTACAATGTCAGTTTCCACATATTTTTGTTTTTGAATACTTAAATTTAATTGAAACCCCCCAAAAAATGGTAACTGATGAAAAACTTCTAATTTCGATGTTTTTAAGAAGGATTTTTTTCCACAGTTGATCATTTTACATGGGAAATTCAAAAGTTTCCTGGCCTAATAACTTGAAATATCTATTTATAAACAAATTATTCACACAAATTTGCAGTTTCTAAATACTTACTGTTACTGTTTAGTAAAAGTAAGGGCTGTTCCAGAAGAATTGACAAGGGGTCTTTGAAGGCACTTTTTATTGATCTCCACCACCCATAGAATTCCTTCCAATATGTACAACACAAAAAGATGATGAAAACACAACCACCCTCAGCAATTTATAAAAAGTGCCTCTAAAGGGTCCCAGACCAATTTTTCTGGAGCAGCCCAAACCAATAACGTAAAATTTAAAATTACATAGTACATGTATATGTGTTAAAATTTCCTTTAAGTTGGAAATATTTATACTTTTATACTTTCAGAAGAAATCTCTTTTTTTCATGGTATATATTCCATATTGCCTGAAACATTTTTTTCTCAATTTCTTTATAGGGCCTTGGAACAGATGAACAAGTTTTGGTAGAGATAATATGTACCAGAACAAACGCACAAATTACTGCATTTAAACAGTCATATAAAACATGTAAGTGTGTCATAGTCACTTTTATATTGATGTTGCAGTGAATATTTATTTAATGCGCAATGCAGCTCTTCACTCAAAACTTGGCAATGTTTCTCATACTGTACATTCAGCACTCACTTCAATTATGAAATTTAAAGATTCTTTACATGGGTTGCGCATCGTTTAAATCCGGATTTGACTCGTCATTTAGATGAGGTCATCTGGGGTCAACCGGAGGAAAAATGACATCATCCAACATTAGAGCAAGGGACAGATATTTTCTACCAACGAATCTTTCGCTGTTATTCAACATATGGATAAAAAGTTGTTTTCAACTAACAAAGAAATCCACGAGGAGCATTTCCAACCCACAAAAACAAAACTTGAATGGAAATGAAGAAATTATTATCTTCGTCTATCAGCGTCTTGGAACCAGTTTTGTACCAGATTACTCCTTGTTTGGCTAAAATAATGAGCGATCCCGCAAATGCGCAATTGGTGTATAGTAACTACATGTATCACGATAATAATATAGAATATTTTCACCTCTTCATCAATATAATGGAAAAACATTTAAGAAAAAGATAAAGGAGTTAGAAAAAAACAAAACTTAATGTGTGATAAAGTGAAATACTAAAAATTTTTGCTATTCAGTAAAGTTCTCAGGATAGCCAAAATAAAAAAGAAATTTTAACAAATTTTCTGTCCAGACTTACAGTGTATCTGGACTTCACCATACCATAAGCGGGTTATTTTAGCCGTTCAAAAATTTTGCTGATTTGAGCCGAAAAAGTATGCCTAAAATTCAGCGTTTTACATTTTCAGTATTATCGAAGGTCCTATATATTTTCTAAGAATACTTAAAATATTCATGGAATTTATTTTCATGATTTTAGTGCATCCGCGAAAATGGACAAAAATTAAAACACCACAAAAATTACCCGCTATACAGTATGAAAAAGACACGAAAATTAATGACTTCTAAAACTTCTCTTTTCAAAACAGATTTCAAACTATGCTAAAGTAAATTCATATATAGCCCACTATAAATACACTGTTATTGAGGTGGTACGGAGGTCTTAAATTCTGTCAGATAGAATTTTCTTATTTTTTCATGATTTACCCTTTAATATTAGAGCATACAAAAAACAAAATGAAAATAAGGGGTCACTGGCCATATAAGAATGAAATATGATATGTAAAAGTATGCTGTTTTGGTTGAAATAATAGGGAAAATAAGGGAATTTTTTAAAAAACTTTAAATTATTTTAGTTACATCAAATAGAATTTTTTAAAATTTGGTAAATTAATATCTTGTATACTGTCCTTTAATTTCCATGAAAATAATTTGGGTGGTCTTCGAACTCATTTTTGAATAAATCTAAAAAAACTCATTTTTTCCTTTTATTTCTATACAAATTATCTCCCCTTAATGGAACAGGAGTTAGCTGAAAGGTTCAATATTTTGCGTAGTTACTTAATAAAAGTGGCCTATTTCATCAAATTTAACTATTATAAAACATTAAAAATGTTTTCGCAACGTTCCCATAGTGAATTCCATTTTAAGTCACATGCGCAAGAATGATGCACAATTTTAAACTCTTGTATTACCTTAAATTATTGTACATTTCTTTACAGTATACAACAAAGAATTAGAGGCTGATGTAGCTGGAGATACGTCAGGTCATTTTAAGAGACTACTGATAGGCTTACTTCAAGCTAATCGTGACGAAAGCAAGGAATTTGACAGAAATAAAGCTAAACAGGATGCTCAAGCTCTAGTCGAGGCTGGTGAGAAGAAGTGGGGAACAGACGAGTCCAGATTTAATGTGATTCTTGTAGCCAGGAGTTATGCTCAGTTAAGAGCAACTTTCCAGGAATATGCTAAAGCAGCTAACAAAGACATTGAGGATACATTAAAAAGTGAAATGTCAGGAGATTTACTGAAGGGAATGTTGGCTGTTGGTATGTAAATATGAAGTTGAATACCTTTTCTTAAATTTAAGGATAGTACATACTCAGACCAGTTTAAAACTTGTCATCTGTTTTGAGTAATCTGCTTATGTGATAGATTAATAAATAGCCTTTTCCATATCAGCAGTTATCATCCCGAGGTGTAGGACAAGGGCTGATGTTGGTAAAGGGATGATAACCATGTGGATATGGAAAAGCCAATGTCTTAATCTGTTTATTGTTCGGATTAGGAGTTATCATCATACCGAGGCAAATATGTCTTTTCAGAACGAGGCAGGCTGATATGGCCATATCAGACTGGGTATATTGATACTGACTTTCTGGCTATATTACATATGCAAAACAGAACATACATGTATCTGTACTAGGAGTTCTTTAATTATGTTTCCTTCTTCATATTTTTATGCCCCTGCAATGACAAGTCGGGGGGCATATTGTTTTACCCTCGTCCGTCCGTCCCATCTCTGATGAGCTGTTATTCCGGATAACTCCTCCCACAATATTGAAGCTACATTTATTTTACTTTGCACAGTGATTAGGCATAGATTGAAGATGTGCATATTGTCATAGTTAAGATTTTGGCCAAAAATTGTGATTTTGACAGGTAGTTGAACTTAGCCATTTTTTCGAAATGTGTATGCTGAAACTGTTATTCCTGATAACTCCTCCCATTATATTAAAGCTACATTTATTTAACTTTGTACAGTGATTAGGCATGGATTGAGGATGTGCATATTGTCATGGTTTAGATTTTGGCCAAAAATTGTGATTTTGAGGGGTAGGTGAACTTGGCCATTTTATCAAAAGGAGTTCCACAATATTAAAGCTACAGATTTTGGCCAAAAATTGTGGTTTTGAGGGGTAGGTGAACTTGGCCATTTTATCAAAATTTGTATTCTGGAACTGTTTTTCCGGAGAACTCCTCCCACAATATTAAAGCTACAATGTACATTTATTTCAATTTACACAGTGATTAGGCATGGATTGAAGATGTGCATATTGTCATGGTTTAGATTTTGGCCAGAAATTGTGGTTTTGAGGGGTAGGTGAACTTGGCCATTTTATCGAAATTTGTATTCTGGAACTGTTATTCTGGATAACTCCTCCCACAATATTTAAGCTACATTTATTTTACATTGCACAGTGACTAGGCATGGATTGAAGATGTGCATATTGTCATGGTTAAGATTTTGGCCAAAAATTGTGATTTTGAGAGGTAGTTGAACTTAGTCATTTTATTGAAATGTGTATTCTTGAACTGTTGTTCAGGACAACACCTCCCACAATATAAAAGCTACTTGTATTTTACCTTGGACAGTGATTAAACATGGTTTGGAGATAAACATATTGTCACATTTTAGATTTTGGTAAAAAATTTTGATTTTGTGGGGGTGGGGGTAACTTAGAATTTGCCATTTTATCAAAATATGTGTTCTGCACCTGTTATACCTATTAAATCCTCCCCAAAATATTACAGCTACATTTATTTTACCTTGGACTTTATATGTGTGTATTGTCACAATTTTGATTTTGGCCTGAATTTGTGTTTTTTGTTGGGTGTAGTTGGGTGTAGTTGGACTTGGCTATTTTATTGAAATATGTGCATTTTGAGGGTTGATTCTGGATAACTCCTGATTGGTTATATCAGTAAGCTGTGTCATATATTTGAATTTTAAGTTCTTGAAATTTGTTTATCAAGTGCTTAGAAATTAGATGTATATGTTTATATCCCACCGAGGGGGCATCATATGTGTCTTACAGACACAAACAGAGTAGCTAAATTTTATCCAAAATTTGAATAACATATCAGGAAAAACATTGGATGATGGCAGCGGGCCGCGGGGGCATTTACTCTCTAGTTGTAAATTGTCATCAGCATTTATTCTGTATGTTTATCATTTTTGATACATTTCTTGACAACTCTGTCTTCTTTTCTTTCACCTCTGATAATAATTATTCTCTTTGGCATTTAAAATGCAGGGGTTTTTCAAAATTGAAACATTGTCACAGTGTTTGAATATCCTGTGTGATTTTTTTTTTCATACTATAGATATAAAAGTATGAAAAAAATTGCCTTTCTTTAAAAAGTTTAGCTTATTTCAGCATTTGTCCATTTAAAAGTGTACTGTATCTTTATTTTAAAGTTAAATTTTACACATGTTTTATGCTTGTTATGATTTTACATTTGCACATATCAAAACAGGGTTCTCACACTACCAGGATAATAGGAAAAAAGGGTGAATTTTAATCTGCTTATTCCTGTTTGGAAAAACCTTGAAAAGCTTTAACATTTGGATAATCTGCGGAAAAGTCTTGAATTTAGCACAGGTCTTTACTGTAAACAAACCATGTCTAGTTTTCGCCCCTATGATGTAGTCGTTTGCGTTACACTGTAAACCATTCTTAATATGTTTGAGTTTCTTATCGCTTTGTGAAACAGTATTTTCTATATTGCCAAGCATTTAATGGAAGAACATCCAAGAACTGGCATCTTCCAGAAAGTTCCATTAACATCCTGGCAAAATGAAGTCAGAAGTTTAAAATTTCTTACCTTGATAAAGGTTACAAATGCTTAAAAAGATCTGGAAAAGTCATCAGATAAAAACTTGGGGAACAAAAGATCTCAAATATTTTTATTTGTAATATATTCTTGTTTAGAATATTTTTGTATGAAGGTTCTCACACTTTACTATCTTGCAATTATATGTAAAAATATCTGAAAAATTTTTGATAGCATGCCTTTATGAATTCTTTTTTAGATCTCGTACATCATTGTTTACACATTTCATGTTATCATTTTACAGTGAGATGTATAAGAAATAAAAGTTCCCATTTCTGTGATGAGTTATACAAGTCTATGAAGGGTCTGGGAACTGATGATGATACGTTATGTAGAATACTGGTATCACGGTGTGAGGTCGACATGGTACAAATAAAAGAAGAATTCCAGCGGAAGTACAAACAGACATTGGGCATGTTTATTAGTGTAAGTATACAACATGTATCAAAATAGACATAAACAAAGTTAAGAGTTGGCATTACATTGTACAACTTTACAACTGATCTTTTGACCTTGACAACCATTGTTGGGTACCCAAGGATGATTTCTTCCTTTATTGGCATTTCCAAATTGTTCATTACACTCCTTATATTAAACAGAGGTACTTAGCTGCCAATTGGCCATTTCAGATTTATTTGTGCGGTCTGTAATTTCATTTTTGGATACTGTTAAGTATTCTCTCTGTTTATGTGTCAATTCTTATTTTCATTTAATTTGTTACCTCTGGTCACTTTTTCAAAAATTTTATACATTAATATTTCTTGTATAATTTGCATATAAGGAAAAACGCCTACATGATTGGCTACATTTGAAATCACTTCTGGTAGTAATTTCCAAAGTTGTTTATTATTTGATAGACGGCATTGATCGTACTACTTTTTAGTTCACCTTATGAATTCATATGCCAAGACATCTAATGGAACAAAAACAAGTTATAGGCAAAATAAAAAAACAAGAATATAATTACTTTTACCAAAATAAAAGAACTTAAAGGATTAAACAGCATTTGAAAGGAATTTATAGGAGTATAAACAGGACCAATTCACTCACAAACATATATCATTAAAGTCATTCGGATGCTTAAATGTGCCTTGAATACTCCAATAAATTCCTTTCAAACAGTGTTTAATCCTATAATATAAATGTGGAAATAACTACTTAATTTACAATACAAAAATAAAAAAAAGAAAAGGATTATGCGATATAAGGCACACAAGTTTTCTTTGTTTATTACCTACACCTCAATTTTTTTCTCTAATTTTTTTAACCTCAGACCGGCAATTTCTGTCAGTTTCTGTCACAGTCAGCAAAATCATACAGAGTTTTACATGATTTAAGTTTTTACATAACTACAAAAATATCCAAGATTATCATCCCCTCCTGACTCTGATTTTTTTAAGCCCAGAAAATTAATATAATTTGGTTCTTTGCTAAAAATATTTATATTTTTTTGATGAACTTTGTTAAATTTCTTTGAAATGTATATAATTTTTCACAGGGAAATGATAAACTAATAGAATTTCCAAAAAGTTTGATAAGAATCCAGATTTGTTTTAAAAAAGTGATTTAAATAAAGTTTGCTTGAATTTTGTAGTGAATTTGAATAATTTCCAAATTTGTTTTTAGGATGATGTAAGTGGTGACTATAAAGATTTATGTTTAGCATTGTTAGGAGAAAGACAAGTGGCACCGGCAGAAAAGAAGAAAAAGGGTAAGTGATTATATATCTTGAATGAAAGTTTTTCTGAAGATTTCTATCTTTTTTTCTCGCTAGGGCAAGTCAGCATTTTTTCAATCCAAATTGAAGTGTCTTAAAGATGAAAGCTGCTAGAGGGAAACTTGTTTTCAATAACGATGAATATTGAATTTTCTTGTAATGGTCTTTGTCCAACCAAAAAGATCAATTAAGCAATTGAATTGATTAGTATGATAACTGTAACTTTATACAGCTGAGAACTGCAAAATTAGTACCTGCAAATATGGGGATTTACCAGAAACTGCAAAAATCAGTAGGCAGGAAAATTTATACATTGGTTTTGACTTTTCTGCCAATCTTTTCATTGGCTCATTCATAAGAATCAAAAGAATGAATGTCTTGACATTTGGTTTTTGTCTCTCCTATGACGAAAGTCGCGGAAAGCAAGACATAGGCGTGCAAAGTATGACGACGTCGACGGCAACAGCGTTAACTTTTACTAAATACAGGCTATTTCGAAAACCCTTTGATGTAGGAACATCATATGTGGTCCAGTGGTAGTACTAATCAAGTGCTACCTGACGGACATAACCTCATGTGACCTTGACCTCAATTTCACGGTCTAGTGGCCACGTTAAGTTTTTCTGCTTAAGTCCATTTCTCAATAACTGGAAGTGGTAGGTTGATTATATTTGGTATATAGGTTGGTCTTGGGTAGTACATGTCAGTCTGGCAGGTGACTTTTGTCCTTGACCTCAATTTCATGGTCTAGTGGCCACATTAAGTTTTTCTGCCTAAGTCCATTTCTCAATAACTAGAAGTGGTAGGTTGATTATATTTGGTATATAAGTTGGTCTTGGGTAGAACATGTCAGTCTGGCAGGTGACTTTTGTCCTTGACCTCAGTTTCACAGTCTAGTGGCCATGTTAAGTTTTTTCTACTTAAGTCCATTTCTCAATAACTAGAAGTGGTAGGTTGATAATATTTGGTATGTAGGTTGGTCTTGGGTAGTACATGTCAGTCTGGCAGGTGACTTTTGTCCTTGACCTCAATTTCACAGTCTAGTGAGCATGTTCACTTTTCTACTTAGTTCACTTAGATTTCACATCAATTTAGAGGCCAGCAGGGACAGGCGAGACATCTTTAAGGGTCTTCACTTGTTTATTTTGGTATTGATTTTCTACAACAGGTCAGTACCTAATCCAAGATGGTCGCCAGCGTGGAACAAAGTTTTAACATTGGACCCTATGGAAATTACATTCAAAGATCTTCTTCTCAGAAACTACCAGTCCAATTATAACCAAACTTAGTCACAATGGTCCTTAGATGGTCCCTTCCAAAAAAGGTATCTGGCAGGTCTGTACCTAATCCAAGATGGCCGCCAGCGGGGAACATAGTTTTAACATTGGACCCTATGGAAAAGACATTCAAAATCTTCTTCTCAGAAACTACCAGTCCAATTATAACCAAACTTAGACACAATGGTCCTCAGATGGTCCCTTCCAAAAAAGGTATCCAACAGGTCAGTACCTAATCCAAGATGGCCGCCAGCGGGGAACATAGTTTTAACATTGGACCCTATGGAAATTACATTCAAAGATCTTCTTTTCAGAAACTACCAGTCCAATTATAACCAAACTTAGACACAATGATCCTTAGGTGGTCCCTTCCAAAAATGGTATCCGGCAATTCTGTACCTAATCCAAGATGGCTGCCAGCGGGGAACATAGTTTTAACATTGGACCCTATGGGAAAGGCATTCAAAGATCTTCTTCTCAGAAACTACCAGTCCAATTATAACCGAACTTAGACACAATGGTCCTTAGATGGTCCCTTCCAAAAAAGGTATCCAACAGGTCCGTACCTAATCCAAGATGGCCGCCAGCGGGGAACACAGTTTTAACATTGGACCCTATGGAAAGACATTCAAAGATCTTCTCAGAAACTACCAGTCCAATTATAACCAAACTTAATCACAATGGTCTTTAGATTTTCCTTCCCAAAAAAAATAATCCAACAGGTCAGTACCTCATCCAAGATAGCTGCCAGCGGGAACAAAGTTTTAACATTGAACCCTATGGTAAAGACATTCAAAGATCTTCTTCTGTGAGACTACAAGTCCAATTATAACCAAACTTAGTCACAATGGTCCTTAGATGGTCCTTTCCAAAAAAGGTATCTGGCAGGTCTGTATTTCATCCAAGATGGCCACCAGCGGGAACATAGTTTTAACATTGGACCCTATGGAATACACATTCGAAGATCTTCTCAGAAACTACTGGTCCAATTAGAACCAAACTAAGCCACAGTGGTCCTAAGGTGGTCCCTATTGGCCCTATTGATTTTAAGCGGAACCTCTGCCCAAATTTTTGAATTTTTATTTGAATTGTGGTCTGAATGTTTCAATTTCAGCATTATGTATTAACTTGATTATAAGGGGAACCCCTGCCCAAATTTTTTTTGAATGGTGTTCTGTTATTGGTGGTAATGGATGGTGGATCTTTCAATTGCCATGGAAACCAAACAAGAATACTGTAATTTTAGAAAAAAAAAGTATTCTGCTAAATTTTATGTTTTGTTTTTCCTATTGGAAATGCCTTTTATCTATGTCAGCCATGGTCCAGGTGAGGGATACAGGCTCTTGAGAGCCTCTTGTTCTGCAAGCATGCAAAAATTAATGTCATTTCTTTAGATGTTGAAAATATATTTAGTAACCTTCAAGTATGTTGGTATATATCTGTTTTAAATGCGTTCCTCTGTTAACTGAACAATAAAGCTTTGTCTTTTACTAGTTGTATTTAGAAAATTATATATGCAGTCGAACTTAGATGGCTCGAACGCCCAAGGGACTGTTTGAGCCACTATATTTAATCTTAAACAAAGGGACCACAAAAAGGACTCAAGGCATCCATGGTGTTCGAGTTATTGCAGTTCGAGCCATTGAAGTTCTACTGTATGTTACTGTCACTGAACACATTTACTATTTTATGTTGCAGGATGGTTTTCATAGGAGATTCCCACGACAGAAAAAAATAATAGAAAAACTTGCTCAGATATGAAGCTAGGTGAGCAAAACAGAAGAAGAGAAACACAACTTCCTAGAATGTAGACTTTATAGACTGCTATAACAATAGAGTCAGGCCTTAATTTAGACAGTTTAGTAAATGTAGAAACTTAAACCTATTGTATTTTACATCATGAAAAAAGAAGCTTTAATTATGTACATGTATGACAAATATTTATAATAGATTGTAGAAAAGAAGGATATCTAGATCTTCCATGGACAGTGTAAAATTTTGTGTTATTTAGAAATATAAAATTTTATGTCATAAAGACATCTTCCATTTCACCACGGATGAAATATTGTGTAATGTTAAAAATGAAATATGATGTCTCCCACATGTCCAGGTGTCAATTGTTTTAAGGGGCAATAAGATATCTACAGATATGAGTCTGTCCTGTGAATGGCAACTTTTTAATCTCTTTTAATCTTCTTAAAAAAAGTTTGAAGATATGTCAAAATTTTAGAACTCTTTAGTATTTAAAAATGAAATTAAATATCTTGCATTCAAAAAGAAATTATACATGTAGCTTTGAAAACCAAACAGATAATTGATACAGTTAAGGATAAAAAAATATCAAATGTTTTTCTGATCTTTAATTTGTTGATCAACTGTCTGGATAATACAAGACAGTTGTATTTTAGTGCTTCTTTATACAAAGGTAACAAGATGGTTAACTAAATATTCTGGCTCCAAATTTTCTTTTAATATACATGTATTTTATAAGTGTTTTGCATCAAGAATTAAAAAACAAAACATATGATGAAGAAGGGACTTTTGAGCTCATTCATGATTATTTTCAGAAATTTTTTTAAGTATATTGTATTCATACTTTAACTTGCATTTTAATTTTTAAATTTGTACTGATATTTTTATGTTAAACAATGCCATAACCTGCCAGATTACTTGTTGAGTCATTGTTAAAATTGTTTTGTTCTTTTTTAACTGTAGTCAATTATAACGAGAAAACATTCCAGAGGATATTTCATACAAGCTATAAATCATTCAAAAGATTATTGTGTACACATGGTCAGGCCTGATCTTAGATCACCTCAGTTTTTGAAAATAACAGCTGCATCTTTATTTGATGTTTTGATTTAGTTGTATTCACACCTAGCAAGCTGATTTGTCAGTGAACGGTTTATGTGAGCTGAGTTCATGTATTATAATTTTAAGTAACATTTGATAATGTTTTTTTTCCTGGTTCAGAAAAATGTTTCGTCTTGGTTTTTGATATTTGATCATTTACCTTTACATAAACTTTACTCATCTTACAAGGGGTGGTATTGTTATTTGCAAGTTATCATATTACAAAACTATTTTATCCTGATTTGTGTTAAAAAGGACCATCAAATGCCCATGTAATTAATACAATAACAGACTTGGATAACCTGTCATACAGCAATACATATTCTTATCTACATTCCATCTTGATCTCTGATTTTATATCCGTCCAATACTTTTATTTGTATTTGTTGTTTTGTATGTTTTTTGTATAATATGTTTACCTTTTGATTGCATGGTAGGGCTAAGGCTTTAATTTTGATAGAAAAATGATACAGTATATAAGCTTAGGAAGTATCACATTTATTCAGAAAGATATTTTTGGAAAACGTAAACTGAGATATTTGCATATTTCCTTGTACTTCTTAGAAGGCAGTTTATAGCTCATCTGCCATGTAAAACAATTATTGATACAGTATATGACCAATCTGAAATAAGCACAGTCCAAAAAGATCTCTTGAGCTCAATTTACAGTTTTAGATAGTGGTTTCAAGAATGTTCCTGTCAGTTTATCTTGATCTTTATCTTCATCACATAATCAAATGAAAAGGTCTTCCTGAAATTTTTCTTGCATTCTGTATAAAATTTTACAATGATGCATCAATTTAAAAAAAAAACAACTCAAAAACCAGAATTTTGTTTTAAAGACCCAAGTTTTATTTTCTCAGAAACACCTTTTTTATGAAATTAAAATAAAACGAGGGTTTTATATACATGTATACATTTTTGTATTAACTAGTTACAAAATCAAAATTTAATGACTTTTTCGTCTAGAAAAAAATGATATACTGTACACATCCTGGTACTTTCCATACAACAAATCATATGACTATACTTGAAATAAATGCAAAAGCATATACATGGCATAAGATGAGTTACACCAGGTTGTTGATACATGTATGTACATGCTGTAATTTTTTATTTTTATCAAGTCCTCAATACATTTTGTAATTTTGTACCTTCATCAAAGCACCTATAATGGTTGTCTGTCTCCTTTAGTAATTTTAGATAGGATGAATTATCCAGCTTCATTCCTGAAGGTTATAAAGGGAGCTAACTTCCCGGTTACTTCATAAGATCAAGCTTTATTGGTTTCCTGTTACTGCCTGTGATAGAATAATTTTATTCTCTTATATGTTATGTTATATGTCATAAATATAAATCAAATATACTGATTTGTTTACAAGAACTGTTCCAGAAATAAATGAGGGGAACGGAAGGGGTATTATCTTGGAATACCAACTTTATTTTACTTAATCTGCAACGGAACTTAGAGAGATTGATAAAATTCCTATTCCCAGTACATCTATTTCCCAAAATGCTAGACCTAAATTATAGAAGTAAGTAAAAACCGAACCTTCAGTAAAAAAATGAACAATTGATAGACAAAGGCAAAGAATCAAGGCATCACATGAGTAGAAGACAAAAAAAGAAACGAAGACACATATACAGAAATCCTGAATCCCCAAGCTTAAAAACTTTTCAAAACTTGCAATCCCCTCCCAATAAATGTGTGGGGGTGTTGGACAGCAATTCTAACAAGGAACCACCATGCATATTGTTTTATTTTACAATACAGGTCTCCAATATACCCTACAACCTATCAGATATTTTATCTGTTGTTGGAACCCTCACCATCTAAAAGGCTCTAAGAAGGAAATAGCTAAGCATGTCTTCAGAACTCATAAACAGCCATAATTTTAGACTTTGTTATTTCACATAACATTTTTCACAATTTACTTATGTGAGTCGCAACATCACTTGTAGAGAATGTAAATGAAAAAAAAGAAAATTGGCCTTAGTTTTGTTATTTTGAAATTCATGTGACAAGAATATCGATGGCAAATGAGCTGGTATTGGTTGATAGTAGCATTGACCTTTGTATTTAACTTTCATGATCATTTACTTTAATCTTGTGCCTTTATAACAGGTAAGGAGTCTATTTTTCAATTAAGCAATTTACAAAATCAGAGGAAATTCCAAAATTTAGGTCTTTCTTAAAGCATTACTGTTTGAAATTTATTTTTGTCTTGCTAAGGATAAAATTTAAAAATTAGACTACAAAATATGTTTGTGACATAGACATCTTCAAAGTAATATATATTCATAATTTAACCTTAACCCTGTCTGTTGCAAGTTTTGGTACCAAGCCCGGCTATATTGACATCCTGTTCTTGTTAATGCTTGTCTTGCTTTTGTTGTGAAGGTCTCTGGCAGATTGTCTGCCATGTTTATGATTTACAGTCATTGTAGACGTTTCATGTTGTCTTTTCTTATTACACATCCTGGTACTTTCCATACAACCAATCATATGACTATACTTGAATTAAATGCAAAAGCATATATATGGCATAAGACGAGTTACACCAGGTTGTTATCATATACATGATGACTGAATTTAAATCAGATCAGCAGTTGGATGTAGAACAGTGAAGTGTAATCAGTGTCATATTTCATATTTGAAGAAAAGAAGGTGGTAACTTTACTCTCATGCATTTCGGTAATATGTTGCTTTACATTTGAAGCATTAGCAATTTGAGACTTGACACTGAAGTATAAACAGTGCTGACTACACGGAAACAGAATTTTTTGTTTGTTTGTGAAAGCACAAGTTATAATGTTTCACATCGATTTTTACATATTTTTAGCTCACCTGGATATGTCAGGGTGAGCTTTTGTCATCACTTGGCGTCCATCCTAAATTGTAAATTTTTTTCAAAACACTTCTCCTCTGAAAATACTGGGTCTTTTTATACCCTCCGCAAACAAAGTTTGGGGGGTATATAGGAATCGCCCTGTCCGTCTGTATGTCCACACTTCCTGTAAGCGCAACTCCTCTTAAACCAATGAATGATTTTGATTAAACTTTACACAAAGGAAGGACACTATAGGGAGATGTGCATGAAGGAATATAATTATTGCTCGAAACAAGCAAAGGGAGATAATTTGACTTTGACTTTTCATAGATTTCCTATGTATGGGTTAACTCGTAAGCGCAACTCCTCTTAAACCACTTGAAGGATTTTGATGAAACTTTACACAAAGGAAGGACACTATATGGAGATGTGCATTAAGGAATATAATTATTGTCGGAAACCAGGAAGGGGAGGTAATTTGACTTTTGACTTTTCATAGATTCCTATATATGGATTACCTCTTGAGTGCAACTCCTTTTAAAGCACTTAAAGTTGTAACACACCTGTATTGTGTCCACACCCACTTAAATTTGGATTCAGGGCTCAATGAGCGGGGGTATATTTGGCTGCCATTTGGCGACAGCTCTTGTTATATCAAACTTGGCCTGGATCATCACCAGGATTTGTACTTTAAATAAATTGCTGCTCCAAGAGCGCATGATACGCCCGTCCACTGTCAAATCGAACTTTATGGCATTGTTGGACCACAACAAAATTTCGATTGAAAAACAAATCAAACACAATATATGCCTTACCAAGATGTAACAATTAACAAATATCAAATTAAATTTCACAAAGTCCAAGGGCCATACTTCTGTACACGATCATCCGACCTGAACCAAATTCATACTTGATCTCTATCTCACCTAGATATACTCATATACCAAATATGAAATCAATTTGTCAAGCGGTTACAGAAAAAAACTCCGGAAATCTATATTTTGCAAAATTTCATTAAGTCAAAGGGCCATAACTCTGTACAAAATCAACTTACCGGAACCAAATTCAAACTTGATCAGTATCTCACCTAGATATACTCACATACTAAATATGAAATCAATATGTCAAGCGGTTACAGAAAAAAAACCCCGGAACCTATATTTTTTTATAATTTCATTAAGTCCAAGGGGCATGACTCTGTACAAAATCAAAAGACCGGAACCAAATTCGAACTTGATCTGTATCTCACCTAGGTATACTCATATACCAAATATGAAATCAATATTTAGAGCGGTTACAGAAAAAAACTCCGGAAACCTATATTTTTCAAAATTTCACTAAGTCCAAGGGCCATAACTCTGTACAAAATCAACCGACCGGAACCAAATTGGAACTTGATCTGTATCTCATCTAGATATACTCATATTTCAAATATGAAATCAATATGTCAGTCGTTTACAGAACAAAACTCCGGAAACCTATGTTTCTCAAAATTTCACTAAGTCCAATGGCCATAACTCTGTACAAAATCAACGGACCGGAACCAAATTCGAACTTGATCTGTATCTCACCTAGATATACTATATACCTAATATGAAATCAATATGTCAAGCGGTTACAGAAAAAAATCTCCGGAAACCAAAACGTTAACAGACAGACGGACGGACAGAGGGTATACCATAATACGTCCGTCTTTCGACGGGCGTATAAAAATGTGTTCGGTTAGTCCGAGGACCAAAGAACATGGCTGAAACTAAAAAAGAACATAGGGGTAATTTCAGCAAATAACTCAAAAACCGTTGCAGATATAAAAAAAAATCTGATAAGGTAAATATGATCAGCATGACAAGATCTACCTCACTGCAATTTTGAAGAAAATCTGACGACCCATTTTTGAGTTATTGCCCTTTTTCTTTCTTGGCCCTTTTGAAAAATATGTTGGGCAGGTCAGCATTACATCTAAGATGGCTGACAGTGAGGAACATAGTTTAATATTGGACCTTATGGAAAAACACATTCTTAGATCTTCTCCTCTGAATCTACTGGGCCAATTAGAACCAAACTTAGTCATAATAGTCTTGAGTTGGTCTCCTTCAAAACCAAAGTGACTAGTTAGTCTTCACCTTATCCCAAATGGTTGCCATCAGGGCATATAGATCAACTTTGAAGCAAGTAACATCAAGGTCTATTACCATACTTGAAAATGAGGCCATTATTATTGAGGTTATTTGGACTGTCAATATTAGCCCTGGCCCAGGTGAGCGATACTGGCAATTAAGAGCCTCTTGTTTACATTATTCAAGATACTTTAACACTGCAACAGAAAAAGTGTTGACTTAAAACTCAAATTAAGCAGTGTTTGATATAAATAAAATCATAGGCAGTATTTGCTCCACATCTAAATACGAGTATTGTTAACTTATGCTTTACAATGAAGCATAAGCAATTATGCATTATTTTGTCGCCTGCACCTGGTGCAGGATCGACATATAGGGATCACTATCCGTCGTCTTGCTTCCGTCTGTCTGTCCGTCTGTATGACTCAAAATTTTAAGCATTATCCACATCTCCTAAACCGCTTGGCACTTTTCAACAAATTTGCAGGAATGCTTCAGTATACATTGAAGATGTGCGTAATTTATTTTGTTTTTCTTTAATTTTGTTTTTTAAGATTTTACGCCGTTTTTGGACTTGTCATTTTAGCTTATTGGAGTCTTGAGGGTATATCTAAATTATCCGCAACTCTCCTCAACAGCTTTATATTTTCAACCAAACTTGAGGAATGTTTCAGTATATGTCGAAGATGTGTACAATGGATTTTGTTTCTTTTAATTTTGTTTTTTTCCAGATTTTACGGTGTTTTTCAGACTTGGCCATTTTAGCTTATTGGAGTCTTGAGGGTATGTCTCCATTATCCGCAATTCCTCCTCAATGGCTTTGTATTTTTCAACCAAACTTGTAAAAATGCTTCAGTATGTTGAAGATGTGCACCATGCATTTTGTTTTTCTTAAATTTTGATTTTCCAGATTTAATGGCGTTTTTTGGACTTTGTCATGTAGCGGAAGCTGAAATTAAAGGACTGGGCTAAATGTTTTTGTTTTCGATGAATAAGCCCTTGTAAAAACTTGGCCTCGTACGAGTAAAGGAAAAGGTCAGCTAAAAGCGACGCACAGTTTGTTCCCATAGGAATCTCTATTGTCTGTTGGAAAACACGACCTCCGAATTCGACAAAAATATTGTCGATAAAAAATTCTAACATTTTGATTACGTCAGTCTCAGTGTACTTCTTGTTTGAATCAGTGTGGTTCTGAACAAAATATGTCTTGTCTTTCCCTATAACTAAATAGGTGTACTGCATTTTTTGTACAGAAACATTGATGTATTAAATATGCAATTACGGTTTTCAGTTTATTGTGTGGCAGGGTTGTATAAAGCGTTTGAATGCTATGGCAATGAGTAAGACTGGTTGAGGATAGCTGTTTAAGGAGATCTTTTGAATTTTTAAGAATCCACATTTGATTCACACCGCTTGTGGAGTAAGCTTTATTACAGTAATTTTTCAGGTCATCTATGATTGCGGTCAACAAAGAAGTGAGTACAAATGATCTGAAAAATCTAAATCTTCTATCTCAAAAACTGTAGGAGATTTGCTCCGGACAAATGGGTTACCCTATAGACAGATATTTGACGTAAAAATGATTAAGTTAAACAACGGGTGATTTTGGCATTAATTATCAAAAATCAAAATCAAAGTTACATGCACAACTTTGATATATGTACAAATGATATGCACAATACAAATATTCTATCTTAAAAACTGTAGGAGATTTGCTCCGGACAAATGGGGTACCCTATAGGCACATATGTAACATAAAAATGACTAAGTAATCAAAAATCAAAATTAAAATTTCGTGCACATCTTTGATTTATGTGCAAATGATCTGCAAAATATAAACCTTGTACCTCAAAAACTGTAGGAGATTTGCTCCGGACAAATGATGTACCTATTTGGCAGCACGCCATTCCACCATTCTTATAACCAGATTTTTCCGAAAAAAAGCAAATCTATATCTTGCTTCTGTTTAGCTTGGGATCCTGGCCCAAGCTGGCTACCGCGCAAGGGACAGGTGGATAAGAAATTAGTCAGGGCAAAATAGCCCTGAATCTACTGCGCATGTCAAAACAGAATGTAAACAAACAGAAAGAAAAAATATGGCGATAATCAACTCAGTTCGGATCGATTATTTCAGATTTGTATAGAATTCGTCGCATTTCCACATATTTTCTCGTGGCGATTGTAATTCTTATTAAATGTTAAGTGTGTGTTACGAATTAAATATTTTGGATGGATTATGTGCATATCGGCATGAAAGTAGCTCGCGTCGTTTATCAATTATTTATTTCAATTTAATCGAGGATATAATCCTTGGTCTTACAATCAAAACGATGTTAAAAAAGACAAATTCGTATTTTGACAACGTATGACTTATCTCATTCCATAGAAAGATTAATTTTAATTTTTTATTATTATTTTAATTTTGTTTTGAAAATGACGCTATCCCACAATTCCGATGTGAAAGCTATTTTTAAGGACCAATCAGAAGCCAAACGCAACTGTGATCCATCTGGCTCTGGTGCAGCGACAGCAAACGGGCCAGGATCCCAGGCTAGCTTCTGTTCAACGACAGCTCTTGTTTTATTGGTCAAATTACACTTCCTGTTTCAGCGGTATGACTAAATACTGGATGTACAGCAACGAAACTCATACAGAACAATGGATGAAGAAGACAAATTCTTTGTAGTAGGATACACTTATATTTTTATGACCCTGTGGCGACAAGTGTTTTACCCTCTTCATCTGACGTCTGTCCGTCCATTCGTCCCATCTCTGATAAGCTGTTATTCCTGATTACTTTCCCACAATATTAATGCTACATTTATTTTATATTGCACAGTGATTAGGTATGGATTGGAAATGTGCATATTGACATGGTTTAGATTTTGGCAAAAAATTTACCATTTTATTAAAATGTGTGTTTTGAAGTGTTTTTTTTTATAACTCCTCCCAAAATATTACAGCTACATTTATTTTACTTTGCACAGTGATTAGTCATGCATTGGAGATGTGCAGATTGTCATGTTTTAGATTGTGTCGAAAAATTTTGTTTGATTTTGAGGGGTAGTTGAACATTTTTCGAAAGTGTACACTGGAACAGTTATTCCGGACAACTCCTCCCATAATAAATAATCTACATTTAATTTATTTTGCACAGTGGTTAGGCATGAATTGGAGATGTCCATAGATTCTGCCCCAAAATTGTGATTCAGGGTTAGTTGAACTTGGCCATTTTATCGTAATGTGTTGTGGAACTGTTTTTTTTTGGATAACTCCTCCCACAGTAGCAATGCTAAATTTATACTTTGTATAGTGATTAGTCATGAATTGAAGATGTGCATATTGTCATGGTTAGGATTTTTGCCAAAATTTGTGATTTTGAACTATGTTAGATTTTGGCCAAAATTTGTGTTGGTTGGGGAGGAGGGGTGTGGTGTTAGTACGAATTTGCCATTTTATCGAAATATGCGTTCTGGACCTGTCATTCTCTTTCATTCCTCCCAAAAATATTAAAGCTTCATTTATTCTAACTTGAACAGAGATAAGGCATAGATACATCGGCAAACGAATATCGAAGCAAGAGCGAGGAAAGGGGAAATTCTACAATCATAAATCCAAAATCATGGCAATTCACAGCCAACACGAATTGCGACAGTATGACAAAGACAAAACAAATACACAAAAATGAACAAGAACGCCACAAAACTAAAGCACTAGAGTGTTAACCCCTATAAAAACTGAGGTATCATCAGGTGCTCCGGAAGGGTAAGCATAATCTACATGATGCCATGAAAAGCATGATGAACATGGACTAAAGATGTGCATATTTTCAGAATTTTGATTTGGGCCTTAATTTGTGTGTTTTTGGGAGTGTAATTGGACTTGGCCATTTTATCGAAATGTGTGCATTGGAAGGTCGATTCTGGATAACTCTTGATTGATTATATCCATAAAAATGCGTACCGTCGACTAACAAGTTCTCAATGTCTCTCCAGAGACCCCAGTGCTGCCAATATGACATGCCTATACTATTTGTTAATGTCGATTTTAAACATTTGTTGACCTCAATCACTTTATTGTTATAATCAACTGGTGTCCTTTCCGAAAATCTCGGCAACAACTGACCTATTATCACGTGATGAACATTGTAGCACGTGATCAAAAATTCTCCAAAACTAATTAGGTTACGAGCTAATTTATCAGGGTTTGGTTCTCGGCCGAGGTCATTACAACCAATTTGTAAAAACATATTTTTAGGTGAATACGTTTCAATGATACTCATATGGTTCCGTCTTTGAATACATTTTGGACCCGGACGGAGCGTTCCACCTCCCAAACCGAAGAACTCGACCTGTATGTCCGTGCCGTCAAAACCCAAATTATACCACCCTTGCTCGTACTGATCGTGAGTGAATTTTTCTAAACGCCAAATAAATGAATAACCAAAAAACAACACATTGCGTACCATATTCAAAGACGAAACGATATAAAAATCAGTGAAATACAATATTAAGGTTCGCTTTTACTTTAGCTTTTGTGGATTTGGACGTTGACCTATTGACGTCTTCTTCGCCAAACTATTCCACCCAATTTATAATCCACGAATTTACGCTGCCATATTCTCCTTCTAGTTAATTTCACCAATGTTTCTTTCAATTGCTTTCAAGAATTTACACTTCCATGATTCAGTTTATTTCACCGTTCGTCTTTACCAAACATAAAGGATAGGTTATATACTGCCGAACGTCTTTTCTAAACTTAAAGGATAGGTTATATACTGCTACTGGCGACTTCAGATTACTCCAAAAACACTTTCAATCAATAAAGAAATAATTAAGAAATTCTCAAATTATAAACAAACTTGACATTTTGATAAAATTTTGTCGACTGACACACTGACCGCGTCGCCGAATTTTTGCTGTAATTAGATAACCCCAGCAGTAGCACGAAGACTGACCAATAAGATGAATGCATGTGCCTGATCACGAGTGAGACATGCAGATCCTAATGAAGGAGTGATAATTACGATGTTGAAAGTAGATCCCTTATCAGAGATTACAACATAATTAACAAATATTTGAACTTCCAGACAAAAACTCATTTATCTACAATAAATCTACTTTTCAAGAATCTGCATACATTATGAGCGACTTATTTCTTTTCATCAAGAATTACACAGATGGTCATTCCCTCAATCAGGCAACAAAAAGCGCGGGGATTGGATTGAATATCATCACAGATCAGTCAATTGGGCCAGTTATGTTCGCGAGGTATTTTGCGAATTTGTATATAATGAATACAAATCGCTCCAATTCAACGGTTAAGTCGAAAAAGACGAGAGTATTTTTTATGGATTTTTAGCATTATTCATAGGCCAACCAACCAAACGGTTCTGTATCACGTAGACAAAAGAGACGCCGCCGCTTTGATTCCAATTTTTCAACATTGGTCTACAATTTATAGCGAAAATGGAAGACCTGTTTTAATTGCTGTAAGAATTGTTTTTAACAGCTTTGAGAGGAGTTTGGTAGAACATTTGGCAGATCCAGCAATGAAACGCTGCTTGTATGGATTTTTATGTAATTTTGGAACCAAATACAGAACAGTTAGATCACGTCTATCTTTATCTGGAAGTGTGATTCGAAAGGAGGAAACATTGGTCTGTGTTTGTCTAAGATTTCTTCTCCTGATAGGGTTGTAGCTGTATATATAGGATTGCCATCTGTACTACCAATTCCCAACTTTGAATTGTCCGTGTGTCTTCGTCGCTGTTAGTGGGCCGATTCGTGTCTATGTCAATCGACTATCGTTTTTGGATGACGATTCGGTTTTCTCTCGACTTATCCTTTACCAAACACTTTATATAATATTTTTTGGTGACAAAAAAAGTTGTTACGAGCCTTATCTGCTGGAACAACAACATATTTGTCACGAATGCCGGACAAGATTTCCACAATCGTGTAATCTTTAAAGGCCGATGTATTTTTCGTACTCATAGATTTTTTGCAATCTACTTACACGAATTTGTATCAATGATCTTTGATGTATGTTGTGAAATTTTGATGATAAATGATAATAAAAAGAGTTTTAAACATAAAAAAATTGATAGATATATTCTCATTTACATACCTATTCATGAAAGCCATTTTGTGTATGAGAGCTCCAAATTTCTAAACAGGGTCTATTTCTACAGATTTTTAGATCCATGACAATTTTTGAATTTGATTCCATTCCCCATTTTTTCAATTTTCTAATGGGAGACAGGAGATGAGAACATTGATATTCATTGCGTTTTTTTCTCATCCAGTAAAAACTACTTACAAAGAATTTGTGTTCTTGAAGTCTTATCTAGTATGGTAATCTTTGGAAAAAAATAGAGGTTTATTGACAGATTTATTTTTCCAAGTTATGAAAAAAAATTCATTTTTTTAATTTTAAAACCAGTTTTACTTGTAGATTTGGCATTTGTCTCTTTGAAGATTTCCTATTCTTTTCTATTATACATGAAATACATTTGTTTAATTTTTTTAATTCCAATTAATATGTTCTTGAAAGTATTACCTAATGTCAGTGAAATAAACATAAAATCTGATTTTTTCCCTGCACTTTGCTATTTTTAACACTTTTTGGTAAAAATCAGTCCACAAACATTTTTCGTACCAAGTCTGAACAACTTTTTCAAAAATACCCCCCCCCCCCTTTTTCAGTATAAAAGTGATCGGTGCTTAAGCCTAACAAAATTACAATACATCGGCAAACGAATACCGAAGCAAGAACGAGGAAAGGGGAAATTCTGAAATCATAAATCCAAAATCACAAACGTCATTCAGTGTCACATCATTTTACGAGAGAGTTACAACCATGCAGTTAGAATTGATCGTCATTACAATCACCTGACATGTCAAAAGTTTAACAACTTCGAAGTCTAACATTTTACACAGTGTGTATGTCAAGCTACTGAACTGATTTATACATCCGTTTACAATGTATTAATTTTGTCAAAAGTCATATAAGAAGTGTACAAATTTGTACATTTTAAAAAGATTAAGACAAACACAGTGTCTAGAACTTTTGACTTTTTGAAATGCTCTGGTGATTGATATTGGCGTACATTATCCATACTTGATTTTGATGTGTTGTAAGCATATTTTGTAATAGTAAAGAACCCAATCTGTGCCCGTACTTGCTATATCTGTATACTTTCGTCCAGTATCCGACAAATACAGGCCAATCCAACATTCTAAATAATGTGTCGAGGTTTGAACAAAGTCAGAGAGCCAAAGATCGCATCTTCTTTATATAAATCGTGCATCTTTCATATTTAAAGCAATCTTTCCTATTTAAAAGTCTTTTTGATTTTTAATCAAAAAGGTATCACAAAAAGAGGATTCTCAGCTTTATACGTTTTTGATGACGTTTATAGCGTCTTTTTGATTTTCTGTATTTTGTTCTTAGAGCTGCTGCATAGACATGAGTTGTCGAAATTGCCATACAGCTCATTTGAATGTATCATAATAAGAGTTTGTATGTTTAGTACTATAATGTGCATTTACACCATATCGTTTTATTAATTATTATGCATCTATCAAAGTCGCAAAAAACTTTACATGGAAAGTGTACAAAAAAAGTGATTGAAGGAAGAATGAAAACAACATTACCAACGATCAACATACACAATATATACTACTAAACAAAAGAAACGTCCACTAACTTTGATAATATGAAAAGAATTATTTATTTTTTTTGTAAAGTAAATTATAGTTGCATAAATCAGGAAAATGTTTGTAATAAATATTGTCTTTGTGAAAATACCATGCCTTTAAGCCAATCAAAACTTTTTTACATAGAAGCTCACCCACCCCCACTTTACCATCATTACAAGAGTCAATAAGCATTTGTTGTGCTTGAATAAACAACTTTTGCCAATGTTTGTAAAGTACGAAAGTTTGATACAACGTGGATTTGGAAATTAGCTCTATCACAAAAATGATAATGAGGTAAATGTACATATACATGTAGAAAGGGAAAAAATAGTGCTGTTTGTCATCCTTCTGCGTCATCTGACCTTTCATTCTCAGGATCAGGGTTATTCAGACGCCAGAGATATCGAACAAGGTTGTAATTATCTTCCTCATCCAGCACAGTTACATGGTTGTCATATATAAAGTTCGACATCACATCGCGTTCATGATCGTTCAACGCAAAACATCGATGGTAATAGGTAGAGTGCACTGAATAATGTGAAAATAAAGTTTCTAAAATCGTCATAGATATCCATTGTGTCATTATTCACAAGAATAAAATTATTATCAATCTCCCGTCGAAATGGCAGCACAACACCATGCGCCTTCATAAAATGGTAAAACGTCATAGATCGTTCATCCTTAGCGAGCAATATGTCGTCGTCGTCTTCCTCATTTGCCAACCTATCATCTAACTAATTATTCAGTTTTGTAAATTTATCAATGAGGTTAGTTTCCACTTGGTCCGTTTGTGTGTCATTAAGAGGGAGTGTATTAGTTAAATTATTGGGTCCACTATGTGGCTTCCAAATGCTAATAAATTCATCTTCGTCTGATCCATACTGTATTGGCGAGGCATTAAATGGCGTATTTTTTACAGTAGAACAAACATTGCTTTCATGAAAATTAACGCATTGTACACAAAGAACTTTGTTATTAGTTTCTTTATAATTGGCAGCGCAGTCGCCAGGATGAAATTCTCCGCCGCCATCACATAGGCAATCGTTCGCTGAAGAATTATCTACAGAATTTGGAACCAAAACTAAGGTAATGCCATTCAGCCAAGTGTTTGATTGCGAGCTACTATTTGAGGAACAATTGTTATAGGATTTGAATCCTCTAAACTTGATATTACTTGAATAGGTATTCTAAACAGACGAGCAGCTGCTAAGGATAGAATCATCACCCCATGCTCCAACACGGCCCATTCTTCTAAGTATTCTTGCCAATCTGAGTTTCCAGTAAATTAATCTGTCCATCGGATGTGTCAAGTACTGGATTATCATTTAAATATTTGATAATCATCCGACGTAGCTTCCACCCCGGGGTATAGAAATAGGACCTAGTATCTCCGGCTTGCGGGGTATGACCCCTCCTAAACGGGGCTGACCCCGAGAGAACCCCGTGATATAGAAATAGGACCCATTCCGTGGTTGTGCGGAATTAATAAATACACAACCCATCTTTCAGCTATATCAAGACGAGAACAAGTTTGTTAATAATTAATCACTTTGGGGTATGGAAAGGGCCATGGGACGGGAAATTCTGACTGCCACTGGAAAAGTAGGGTGAAATCGTCAGTAGTTAACTATGGGGAAAAATCTGCGGTTTTCAAAAAACGTTTTTTGAAAACCTACGGTTTTTCCCCATAGTT
>MJUU01050507.1:55956-95358 GCA_002080025.1 Modiolus philippinarum | reverse complement strand
TAATCTACATAATCTTTTTATATTGTGGTATATATCTGTATGCATTTAAATGAGTATAACTATTTATTACCCTGGGTAAATAGTTGAATGTAACAGGGAGCGTTATGAGCAGCTTGAACTCATAACGTAAACTGTAACAAGCAAATTTTTGAAATAAAGACATAATATTTGTTGTTAAAAAAAAAAATATCTATGAAAGACAAAAAAATTTGTACCCCAACACATATTAACGCCTTAAAAAGAATATTATAAAGTAGAATTACCAACAAATCTGAATAGTTTTGGTCATTTTTAAGGATTCATTTTAACTAGAGACATATAGATGTATCTATATGTCTCTGGTTTAACCGAAGACTAAAAATCTTAGTTTTCCAGTCATATTTATTCTAAAAGTCATTAAATTTTGGAAGACGCAATATATAAATGCTTCATAAAATAATATTCGTTTTAATAGAATATATAAGGCAGAGATAAAGGGGGTAAAACAAGAATGGTCGTCACATTTCAGAATGCAAGAATAAGGTTGATATATTAAGTACGCTTAAATTTATTTAAGTTAATTATTAAAGTTTTTCTTTCAACTACTATATTTTTTTTCTTTTTTTTGTACGTCTTTCAACAACCATACACTATATGTATTTAAATAGTTCCTCAAATTATTTAAAGCTATCAAATAGTTTACTTGGTGTTAGAACACATATTGAATTCATTTTTGCGTTTAAAGTAATACAGGAAAGGAGGCGATTTATGGATATTTAGTCGATGTCAGTTGAACTCTTTATATAATATACATTTTCACTTTGTAAGAACTGATCAGTGTCACAGACCATTTATGAATATTACATTTGGATTATAGATATCAAAATAATAATAATCTGAGTCAGGTGAACTCTTCATTTAATATACAATAATTAATACGATTACTAATCAGTGTCATAGGGGCGATTTATGGAGATTTGAATCATAAATATCAATAAATCGAATTATGGAGATTTGAATTATGGAGATTTGAATTATAGATATAAATAAGTCGAATTATGGATATTTGAATTATAGATATTTAGAAATGAATTATCGATATCTATTATTAGTGTCGAATTATAGATATCAATAACTGAATTATAGATATAAAAGTAAGAGAGAACCGAACCGTCAATCCAAAACGAACAATACAAGGATAATGTCAACATCGGAAACAAAAAAGAAAAAGGGACACAACATGAGTACGGCACAGAAAAGAAAAATGAAGACACACACAAAAAATGAATTATAGATATTAATAATTCGCACTATTTATTAATATCTATAAATATTTATTGACATTTAAAAGGGATTAATAGATATCTATGAATCAATTATTAACATCTATAATCCATTTATATATATCAATGAATAAGGAATAAATTTCACAACGGATTTCTATAAAGGAGGCTAAAATATATTTAGCCCAGAGTACAGACTAAAGTGGTATGAAAAGGGGGATTCTGCCGCACCAGGGGAAACCCTGCATAGGACCCCCACCCCGACGGCCAAAATGCAAACGGACGGCACTCCTATTGAGCATAGGGTAAATACAAGAATGGCATATGTCGTCCCACAGAAAAATGGGGATAAGGACACCTTAAGGAGAGGTGTGCAACAGATTGATCTAAATAAAAGGATGGAATCCAAAAGTTGTGAGATGGATCGCCTCCAGGATTTCTTTCTTGAGAATGAAGAAGATTTGGAAAATAGCACCCAACCCTCCACAGGGCTCGTCTCAATTCTCAAGAGTGCAGCCTCAGATCCCGCGTCCAAGACGGTCACCTTCGCGGACAAACCTTCCATCAAGTCTTTTTCGGAAGATGAAATCATCAAACCCCCAATTCAGCAGAGGTGCTGCAATGACCTCAACCTGGCGCAGGTGGATGAGCACATCCAGCAGTGTCAAAATTGTGGGGCGGAGAAAGTCAAGATACGATTTGAGCATCAACCAGGGGAACAGAAAACCAGCTGAGGCACCCCACGTAAGAGGAACAAGGGGCAGTTAGCCCGGGAAGGACGGTCTCTGCTGGAGACATCAGCAACCACGCGAGACGGAAGAGGAGGAGACCATCCCCGTCGAGGGTAAGATGGTGGTCAAAGAGACAATGAAGACCCTCCTCCAAATAGCGAAGGATGTGGGTTGGAGGGGGATCAGAAGGAAAAACAAAGAGGCCTTGGTGAAGCTCATCGGGGAGAAAACCACCCGTAAATTCGCCCGCAAGGAAGTCTTCAGCAAGAAGCAGCTCAAAGTGCTGGCAAAGAATCAAGGCCTCACCAAGTATTCTCAGCTCAAGAGAGACGATTTGATCCAACTGGTCGAAGAAGATATCACAAATGCCCCAGTCGAGGATGAGATCAAGGTAACCGATAAGCGGGAAGCCCTGAATGGCGTATTTGACACGGTCGTCATCGAACCCGTAAAGTCGCACGACTTGACCACATTTCTCAAAGTAATTCGAAGCACAATTTCCATGACCATCTCAGATGCTCTCACCAATAAGAAGGGATTTAGTGCTCCTAGCAGAAATGGTGAAGACCAACCCCACGACCGGAGAAAATACCTACACCACCCTTACTTCTGATCAGCCCTGACCACCCCAGCCAATCATCCGACCTCGAATTGGAGATTGCCTTCATGATGGAGAAGGTCAAGGAAAATATGGCTAAGTACATGCGGGAAGGGAGTGGGTGGACGTTCGGACACATCGAGAAGCTAGAAATCCATCTCAACTAATGCAAGCCTCTCAAGGGGGCTCCTTCATACAGTACTTGTAGGGTAAAACATAACCATTTTATGGTGTATGGTGTAATGGTGTATGGTTCAATGGTGCATGGTGTATGGTTCAATGGTTCATGGTGCATGGTGTAACGGTGTATGGTGTTGCAACGTGAACCATACACCATACACTATGAACCATACACCATACACTATGAACCATACACCATACACTATGAACCATATACCATAACCCATACTCCGTACTCGGTAACTGTGGACCATACACCATACACGATCGAGCGCCACGATGTGAACGAAAGACAATGAACTGAATGCCGATTCGAGACTGACGCAATCGAAGTTAATTTTAATTGATATTTTCTACAACCATAAATAATATAAATAATAATTTCTCGGGAAAAAAAACAACAAAAAACGCCCAAAACATGTAATGACAAAAAGCGCTTATCTTTTTATTTTTTAAAATAAAACCGAAGATGCGTATATAAAACCGCAAAAACATATTCTTTTTTAATTTGTATTTTAACGTATTTATGAATTTTCAGCCGAAAGCCGATGGAAATTATGTTCTTGAAGATTGCCATTGTTCATGACACATATTTTCAATAAATTTTGCAAAAAAACTTGACAACTTTTCATCAATTTTAAAATCCCGAAAACTTACGAGAAAATATTATGACGTATTAATGTCCTAATACTCACAGTACGCTAAAGGATATTTTAATTTTGTATAATGTTCCCTAAAACACGCAAGAAATTTATATACTAACAAACTCTCATATTTAGTATGATTTGCTATAAACGTCAACTAAAACTCAAATTTGGCACACATTTTTCCAAACCATGCAACATACGGTGTATTCATAGCATATGCCATTTTGTCACAATGTTATCTAGCTAGCTGCTGTGACTCTAATTTGGTACAAATTTCCTGAAAAGATTCAACAATAAGGCTTTCAAAAGTATGCAATATGGTGTAAATGCCACCCAGTACTCAAATTTGGTGCAAATATACTGAAAGCATGCAGCAATAGGGATATTGATAGTATGTAATATAGTGTTAATGCCATCTAATACTCAAATTTGGTACAAATTTACTGAAAATATGCAACAATTGGGATATCGATAGTATGCGATATGAAGTAAATGCCATATAGTACTCAAATTTGGTACAAATATACTGAAAACATGCAACAATAGGGATATCGATAGTATGCGATATGGTGCAAATGCCATCTAATACTTAATTTTGGCACAAATGTACTGAAAATATGCAACAAAAGGGATATTGATAGCATGTTATATGGTTTAAATGCCATCCAGTACTCAAATTTGGTGCAAAAATACTGAAAACATGCAACAATAGGGATATCGATAGTATGCGATATGATGTATATGCCATCTAGTACTCAAATTTGGTACAAATTTACTGAAAATATGCAACAAAAGGGATATCGATAGTATACGATATGGTGTAAATGCCATTAAGTACTCAAATTTGGTACAAATTTACCTAAAATATGCAACAATAGGGATATTGATAGTATGCGATATGAAGTAAATGCCATCTAGTACTCAAATTTGGTGCGAATGTACTGAAAACATGCAACAATAGGGATATCGATAGTATGCGATAGGATGTATATGCCATCTATAGTACTCAAATTTGGTACAAATTTACTGAAAATATGCAACAATAGGGATATGGATAGTTTGCAATATGGAATAAATGCCATCTAATACTCAAATTTGGTACAAATTTACTAAAAATATGCAAAAATAGGGATATCGATAGTATGCGATATGAAGTAAATGCCATATAGTACTCAAATTTGGTACAAATATACAGAAAACATGCAACAATCGGGATTTCGATAGTATGCGATATGGTGTAAATGCCATCTAATACTTAAATTTGGCACAAATTTACTGAAAATATGCAACAAAAGGGATATTGATAGCATGCTATAGGGTTTAAATGCCATCTAGTACTCAAATTTGGTGCAAATATACTGAAAACATGCAACAATAGGGATATCGATAGTATGCGATATGATGTATATGCCATCTAGTACTCAAATTTGGTACAGAATTTCTGAAAATATGCAACAATAGGGATATCGATAGTATGCGATATGATGTAAATGCTATTTAGTACTCAAATTTGGTACAAATTTACCGAAAATATGCAACAATAGGGATATTGATAGTATGTTATATGAAGTAAATGCCATCTAGTACTCAAATTTGGTGCAAATATATGAAAACATGCAACAATAGGGATATCGATAGTATGCGATAGGATG
This sequence comes from Modiolus philippinarum, assembly GCA_002080025.1. Taxonomy (NCBI): domain Eukaryota; kingdom Metazoa; phylum Mollusca; class Bivalvia; order Mytilida; family Modiolidae; genus Modiolus; species Modiolus philippinarum. The sequence goes on along the minus strand of MJUU01050507.1, from coordinate 90,288 downwards.
TACATGCCTCTAGTACTCAAATTTGGTACAAATTTACTGAAAATATGCAACAATAGGGATATGGATAGTTTGCAATATGGTGTAAATGCCATGTAATACTCAAATTTGTTACAAATTTACTGAAAATATGCAACAATAGGGATATCGATAGTATGTGAAATGAAGTAAATGCCATCTAGTACTCAAATTTGGTACAAATTTACTGAAAACATGCAACAATAGGGATATCGATAGTATGGGATATGGTGTACATGCCATCTATAACTTAAACTTGGCACAAATTTACTGAAAATATGCAAAAATAGGGATACTGATAGTATGCGATATGGTGTAAATGCCATCTAGTACTCAAATTTGGTGCAAATATACTGAAAACATGCAACAATAGGGATATAGATATAATATGCCATATTATGTAAATACAATCTAGTACTCAAATTTGATGCAAATATACTGAGAATATAAAACAATAAGGTTATCGATATTATGCGATATGATGTAAATGCAATCTAGTACTCAAATTTTGTACAATATACTCGAAACATGCATCGATAAGAATATCGATAGAATGTGATATGGTTTAAATGGCATCTAGTACTCAAATTTGGTACAAATTTGCTGAAAATTTGCAACAATAGGGATATTGATAGTATGCGATATGGTGTAAATGTCATCTAGTACTCAAATTTGGTACAAATTTACTGAAAATATGCAACAATAGGGATATCTATAGTATGTGATATGGTGTAAATGCCATCTAGTACTCAAATTTGATGCAAATATACTAAAACTTTGCAACAATAGGGATATCAATAGTATTACATATGATGTACATGCCATCTAGTACTCAAATTTGGTGCAAATATACTGAAAACATGCAACAAAAGTGATATCGATAGTATGCGATATGATGTACATGCCATCTAGTACTCAAATTTGGTACAAATTTACTGAAAATATGCAACAATAAGGATATCGATAGTATGCGATATGGTGTAAATGCCATCTAGTACTCAAATTTGGTACAAATTTACAGAAAATATGCAACAATAGGGATTCTGATAGTATGCGATATGATGTAAATGTCATCTAGTACTCAAATTTGGTACAAATTTACTGAAAATATGCAACAATAGGGATATTGATAGTATGCGATATGAAGTAAATGCCATATAATACTCAAACTTGGTACAAATATACTGAAAACATGCAACAATAGGGATATTGATAGTATGCGATATGATCTACATGTCATCGAGTACTCAAATTTGGTACAAATATACTGAAAAGACACAACAATAGGGATATTGATAGTATGCGATATGGTGTAAATGCCATCTAATACTAAAATTTGGTGGAAATTTACTGAAAATATGCAACAATAGGGATATAGATAGTATGCGATATTGTGTAAATGTCATCTAGTACTCAAATTTGTACAAATTTACTGAGAATATGCAACAATATTAGGGATATAGATAGTATGCGATAAAATGTAAATGTCATCTAGTACTCATTTGGCACAAATTTACTGACAACATGCAACATTAGGAATAACGATAGTATGTGATATGATGTACATGTCATCTAGTACTCAAATTTGGTACAAATATACTGAAAACATGCAACAATAGGGATATCGATAGTATGGGATATGGTGTATATGCCATCTAATACTCAAATTTGGCATAAATTTACTGAAAACATGCAAAAATAGGGATATACATAGTACGCGATATTGTGTAAATGCCATCTAGTACTCAAATTTGATGCAAATATACTAAAAATTTGCAACAATCGGGATACCGATATTATGCGATATCATTTAAATGCCATCTAGTACTCAAATTTTGTACAAATATACTGAAAACATGCAACAATAGGGATATCGATAGTACCGATATAGTGTAAATGCCATCTAGTACTCAAAATTGGTGCAAATATTCTGAACTCATCCAACATTAGGGATATCGATAGTATGCGATATGGTGTAAATGCCATCTAGTGTTTAAATTTAGTATAAATTTACCGAAAATATGCAACAGTTCGCATTTGGATAGTATGGGAAATAATGTAAATGCCATCTAGTTCTCAAATTGAAACATTTACTGAAAATATGCAACAATATTGGTATAGAAATAGATTCTGTTTGACAGAAGAAATATCGAAATTCTTGTGTACAATGTACATTGCACGTGATATAAGATTGTGTTTGGAGTACGAAAAAAGGTAATGGACGCTGTACGATGATAACCTCTAATGTACGCTCGATAGAAGGAATACTTAATAAATAAGATGAGGGAAAAATTATCATCTTTAAAGCGAGAAAAAGCAACACGTGAAATAAAATACGACAGACAAAATATTGTATCTCCTTTTTTTTTATCCCGGGGCGGCTTTAAATGTACACGATTGTAAATAACAAGTTTCGTGGAAAGTATTCTAGAGTTGAGACTGAAAAATGAGATCTCAACAAATTTTTATTGAAAATCTTCATTTTGTCCTGCAACACTGGGACTAATATTATTCCCAGTGCAAAAACGGATAAAATTCATTTGTTGTATGCACCGGTCACTAAAAATATAAACTGAAATGCAAATACAATTGTATTAGACATCGTGTAAGGTGTATGGTGCATGGTGTATGGTGCATGGTGCATGGTGTAAGGTATATGGTGTAATGGTGTATGGTGTGATGGTGTATGGTATATGGTGTAATGGTGTATGGTGTAATTGTGCATGGTGTATGTTGTATGGTACAGTTGTGTGATTGCTTATGTTTTACTGTACAAGCACTGTACCAACCCCATCGGCTCTCACGAAAAAGAAGGCGATCATCAATGTGAAAAATGTAGATGATCGCTGCTTCCAGTGGACGATGCTGGCGGCCGTTCATCATGAGAAAGTCGATCAGAAATCCAGCAACCGCGTAGGTCAGTACAAGAAATAGGAAGATGAGCTAAAATTCGAAGGCATTGACTTTCCAGTCTCGCTCGGGGTGATCGATAAATTTGAAAGGCAGGATCCCACCATCAACATCAACGTCTATGGCTATGAGAAAGAGGTTTACCCCATCAAGATATCCAAGAATGCGGGCCCCACCGACGTAGATCTCCTCTTTCTGAAGCGTAAAGACAAGCAGCATTACTGCTGGATTAAAAGCCTTCCACGTCTTTTAACGTCTCAAGTGACTGGTCACAAAGAGTCGGTCTTCTTCTGCCACAGATGCCTTTCCAACTTTTCCAGGCAAGATATCTTGGACAAGCATATGGAATATTGCAGCCAGAAGGATGCGGTCAGAATCGAGATGCCGGAAGAAGGGGCCACCATAGCCTTCCACAATCACAAAAAGATGATGAGAGCCTCATTCGTCATCTATGCGGACTTTGAGTGCTTCACGGAGAAGCTCAGCACCTGCCAGCCGGATAAATCACATTCCTACAGGAAGGCCTACAAACTTCAGCGACCCTCGGGCTTTTGCTATTACGTGAAGTACGCTCATGATGATTACAAGGCTCCAGTCGTCTACTGCGGGGAGGATGCGGCCAAGAAATTCGTACAGTGCATCGAGGAAAAAGTGCGGGCAATCGGAAAGATATACAAGGAGACCAAGCCCTTGGTGATGACCGACGAGAGCTTTGAAGAAAGCATGCACTGTCACATATGCGGAGATGCATTGGGAGGGGATAAGGTTCGGGACCACAGCCATCTTACCGGGAAATATCGCGGCGCAGCACACAAACAGTGCAATCAAGATTTCCAGCTCCGGAAGCATGTCTTCATCTTCTTCCACAACTTGAGCGGGTATGATTTCCACATCTTCGTCAAGGAGCTTGGATTCACTGAGGGTAAGATCGACTGCATCCAAAATACCGATGAGAAATATATCAGCTTCTCCAAGCAGGTGGATAATTTGGAAATGAGATTCGTCGATTCGGCGAGCTTCTTACTCAGCTCGCTGGATAATCTAGCCAAGAACCTCACCCCGACCAACTCAAGACCGTGAAAGCCAGATTCGGCGATCGCAACGAGCTGATGATCCGGAAGGGGATATTGCACTAAGATTATATGGATGGGCCGGCCAAGCTGAAAGAGACTCAGCTCCCACAAAAAGAAACCTTCTACAGCACACTTTATGGGGAGGGCATCACCGACGAAGACTACGCGCACACCCAGAGAGTCTGGGAAGCCTTAGAGTGCAAGCCTCTACGCGATTACCATAATCTCTACCTAGAAACCGACGTCTTGCTGCTGGCGGGTATCTACGAGAATTTCAGGAACATCTTCCGGACTCACTATGGGCTTGATCCTGCCAACTACTACACATCGCCCGGATTGTCCTACGACGCCGCCCTCAAAACCACCGGGCAAAGATTGGAGCTTCTTTCCGATCCAGATATGATGATGATGTTTGAGCAGGTGACCAGCGGAGGTGTGGCCTTGATCTCTCATCGTCATGATCAGGCCAACAACCCCTACATGGAGAGCTACGATAGCTCCAAGCCCACCAAGTATCTCGCCTACCTCGATGCCAATAATGTTTACGTATGGGCGATGTCACAGCCTCCTCCTAGGGGGCTTTGAATGGGCGGATCCGGAGGAGATCGATGAGATTCTCAGCTATCCCGACGACCACGAATATGGCGCCATGGTAGAATGCGATCTGGAATATCTGCAGGATCTTCACGACGCCCACAACGACTACCCTCTCGCGCCCGAGACCGTAGAGATCGACAAAGTCCGCTAGCTCGTGCCTCATGTAGGCAAGTGTGAAAAATATATCATCCACTATCGAAATCTCAAGATGTATTTGGAGATGGGCATGAAGCTTAGGAAATGCCGTCGGATCATCAGGTTCTGGCAATCCCCATGGCTCAAGCACTACGTGGATCTGAATACCGCTCTTCGCGCCATGGCCAAGACCGACTCCGAGAAGGATTTCTTCAAGCTCATGGTCATTTAAGTCTTTGGCAAGACCATTGAGAATATCCGGAAGCGTGCAGACGTCACGCTGGTCACCAACGAGAATCAGGCCCTGAAGGTCGTGGTCAAGCCCAACTTCGATCGTCGAGTGTTCTTTAACGAGAATGTAGCAGCCGTCCACATGAAGAAGACCAAGCTGATAAGCCGATCTACCTGGGAGCCTGCATCTTGGATATTTCGAAGCTCCTCATGGACGATTTCCACTATGGATTCATAAGGAAGATGTACGGCGATCGTGCACGGTTTCTCTTCACCGACACAGACAGCTAAGCCTATGAGGTCAAGACCGACGACTTCTACCAGGATATCGCTCCGCACGTTGAGGCTAAATTCGATATGTCCAACTACCCCGTCGAGCATCCCTCCGGCATCCCCACCGGCAAGAATAAGAAAGTCCTAGGGGTATTCAAGGATGAGTGCGGCGGCAAGATCATGACTGACTTCATGGGGCTCCGGGCGAAGCTATACGCTTTCAAGGTGGATGACGGTCAGACTACCAAGAAGGCGAAGGGAGTAACCAAGAGCGTCATCAAGTGCATCCTCGCCTACGAGGATTATAAGCAATGCCTCACCACCCAGCAAGAGATCCATCGTCCAATGCATATCATCCGAAGATCGCGCTCTCCGCCAAAGACGACAAGCGTCACATCCTCCCCGACGGCATCAGCACCCTTGCCCACGGACCCTATCGAATCGCCAGCAGTTGAGGCTCTGACGGATATATATGGATGCCCATCCCTCCTTCTCCAGACTTAGTAGGCTCTGACGGGTGCGGATGCCCATCCCTCCTTCTCCACACTTAGTAGGCTCTGACTGGTGCGGATGCCCATCCCTCCTTCTCCGCACTTAGTAGGCTCAGACGGGTGCGGATGCCCATCCAGACTGTCCATACTCAGATAAATGAGCAGCATACGGCTGCCCTGCATCTTCCTCCCCCACCAGCCCCTTTCGAATCTAGAGCTGGAGGAAGCTGCCTAGGCCCTGAGAATCCCTCGATTCAGAGGAGTATTCATCCGCAATGCCCTACCACCCACCCAACACCCCATCGAATGCGGCATCCTGAAACACGACGATCGCGATGGCCCCGGCACGCACTGGACGTGCTGGCATAAGCATGGAGGACTCAAAGTCTACTTCGATCCTTACGGCCTGCTTCCTTCCAAGATCGTCGACTGAGGCCGGAGATTCGATATAATACCGATGAGCTTCAGCGTCACGGCGACGTGGTCTGCAGGCACTTTTGCTTGCACGTTTGAAGCTTCTTTCGGAAGGTCGGACGCTCGAGGAGGTGATCTTCGACCTATAGGTAAATGGATAAGTTTGGATCTCATTAGAGGAAGCGCATGCCCGTCTGGCGGATGCTTCAGGATCTCAATATGAGCGATCATCGCATCACCAGTCTTGGATTGCCGCGGGATAGCTCTAACGCCGTTACGAAGAAATGGGTCAATCAGCAGCTGAAAGAAAGTATGAAAGACACGGACGAGCTAGATTGAGAAATTAAGCAGATGACCATCAAGCGGATGCAAAGGGAGTACGACACAATTATCAAAGACCTAACCAAAAAGCTGATGACCGTAGAAGACGACAAAGTCGATAAGTCAGAGTGCGTCCCGACCAATGCCGGGTTGATTACTACGATCCTAGACATACAGAAATATCGCGTGCTAAATCTCCCACTCCCGCAGACGGATAATGAGCCCATCACCAAAGCCGTCTACGACCATTTGGTCAAGGAAATCTACGATCTGAGAGTCTTAGTGCAGATGCATCATTCATGAGCGCCCCCAATCCCCATCTGCCTTTTTGGATGCCCCCTGAAGAGCATCATCCGAAAAGCCATGATTACTCCCAGTCGGATTGCGTAACCCATGAATTGAAAGATGCTGGATATCCCAGCCACTGCACGAAGATTTCCTTGACCCCTCCCCTGGTTTGCCGCCGCAGGATAACCTCGATACGAAAGACGTCCTCTCCGTGGAAATCCTTGAGGCCATAGGTCGGCGGCTGCGTCGCTAGGGCCAGAAAGATGGTAAGGACTTTCTCCGTCCAGCGCGGAGTACATCTCTTCTGGAAAGTGCCCTTCTTGATGATCCGGATCTTATCGCCAACGTCGAATCGATGAGGCCTCATGGGTGGGAGATCTCCGTAAAGATTACAGAGGACATTGCCCTCGTGCTCTTTCTTGCTGGCAGCGGTGGGGCTCATTTTGATGGATCGATGCTTGGTGGTATTATACTGGCGGACGAGATCGTCCAAGACAGGGAGGTACATACGCGTAGAATTGGCCGAGAAGTACTTGAACATCTTCTCCTTCATGGTACGACATCGTGCTTCTTGAGCAGAACCTTCATCTCACGATTATAAAATTCCGTGCCCTTATCGGTCCGTAGCTTCTCGGGCTTGCGATCCTTGAAGACGGTCCGGAAGGCATCTCGCTCCGTCGCACCTTTCTTATCTTTTAGCGGCACCAGCCAGCCGTATTTGGATAAGACGCCGATGATGCTCAAGAGGTATTTGAAGCCTCGATTATCCCGGGAGAAGGCACTCATATTTCGGCTCCCCAGGTCTCGTCCAACCCACCTACCACCACGCGACGCTTCTGGAATTTCCGTCGGACTGGCTTATGCAGCTCTTCGGCTAGCTAATCCAACCATCTTACTACTTTTTTTATTCCTCACGCCCAGCCCAAATCGTGCATTAGTGCCGATGATGGGTCTGACGTTGCCACGCTCGAAGCTCGCGCGCATTTGGATTAGAAATGGCATCGAGAGATGCAAGCATCGTCTTATCGCAGATGGCATTGCGTGTGGCCGTATCCTTATGCTTGGCATAGCATAGATCGTGTTGGTAGGAGGCCTGATCCACTCGATTGATGGGCATCGACCAAGGTTTGGGGGTGCCGTCTGCCTTCAGACGCTTATGAAGCTTGTTTCCTGGGCCTGTGAAATTATGCCCCGGTAGGTGTATTTCCACGGGCATGCGATTGAGCATCTTATTCCAGAGCCCAGCACCCGACGCAGCGATAAATTGTGAGTTCTGGCAGCCGCAGACGGAGAAGGTCCAACTCCTCCGCGGCTGCCCATTTCTGGTCATTACATTGCTCAAGCCTTTTGTCGGCGTCTTACTTTTGCATTTCAAGCAGTACATTGCCATTTTATAGATAAATGGACGTTGAAGACCTTACGTACGACGAGCCTACCGCAAGTAGGCATAATCACTTTCTCCTCCCGCAACGATCCATCCGAGGTCTGATCATCGGAAAATCGGACTGCGGCAAGTCTACGCTGCTGAATAACCTCCTCCTGCGCGACGGATGGCTCTACGTCTTCGGGAAATCGCTCCACCAGCCCATTTATCAGCTGCTGCGGCGGACGCTTGGGAAAGGATTTTCGAAACACGATATCCGCGAGCTTCTTTCCATCAAGGATCGCTATCCGCACTCCTTGATCGACGTGGTGGACGTAATGAAGCCACCGCCCAAACCAAGTGGTATCGAGCCCTTCTTCGAGCAGGTGAGCGACGTACCCGACCCCCGCGACCTCGATCACTCTCGCAAGAATCTCATGGTTTTCGACGACTTGATGCTTAGCTAGCAGAGCAAATGCGAAGACTACTACGTGCGCGGGCTCCATAATAACGTGGATTGCTTCTACCTCTGCCAAAATTACTTCAAGCTCCCGCGGCAATCCATCCGGGAGATTGCCAACTTCATCTTACTCTTCGATAAGGATGCCAAAAATCGCGATCATATCCGCCGGGACCATTGCAATGCTCTCAACCCGGATAAGTTCGATACCCAATGCAACCGCTCTTGGGCCAAACCTCACGGATTCATGACCATCGATCTCATGAGTCCCAAGACGAATGGAAATTATCGATGCAATCTTGATGAGTTCTATCGAGTATAAGATAAAGAATGAATCATTTGCAGGAATTTTTCCTGGAAAATCAAAAGGACTTGGATCGGGAATCTCCCAAGACCCCAACCCCTGGTTGCGAGTACCAGTGGGAGCGAGTGCTTATTTACGGCGCGGACCCAGGATATAGATGCAGAAGACGCGGAGCCGAAAGGTATGCTGGCTTCATCGATGAGCAGGATTTCGAGGGAAGGTCATATAATTCCCATCCCCACCGACGGCCGCCATCCGGACCCCAGTGCTGCATCAAGACGGTTCGCGGCCATCAATGCACGAACCCATCCATATCGCCAAGCGATAAATGCAAGAGGCATTCGAGGCTATTTCCTACGGCATGCTATCGGTGTGCAGCTCCGATCGCTCGCGTTAAAGCTTTGTGCCGTATCCGCGAAGAGATTATTGCCATGCCCAAATTTGCCACCCTCTTGTCGGGCTTGAAAGTTCGGATGGTGGGGGAGTACGATAATAAAATCGCGGCGAGGACGGAAGTCTTCTGCTCCCCCAAATGCATAGACGCTTAGGGGCGTTCGTCCCATCGCCCCATAGCGTTCGTCCAATCGCCTAATAGCGTTCATCCCATCGCCTAGTGGCGTTCGTCCCATCGCTAAGGCTGTTCGTCCCATCGCTTAGGGGCTTCGTCCCATCGCCTCCCATCGCCTAGGGGCGTTCGTCCCATCGCTTAGGGGCGTTCATCCCATCGCCTCCCATCGCCTACCCGCCCCCGTGCATGCCTTCCTCCTACCGCCGCCAAAGGCGACAACGACGACCCACTACCCATCGGGCAAGCTATGACTTTCAATCTCGGTCCGCGAGCCACCCATGATCTTCAGCTCAGTATGACTCCCAAAGCAGATCATACCTGTGGATTGCGAGTGGAAGACGGCGCCATCATGATCGGGAGTCTCACCGTCACTTTCGACGGTGATGAAATCATCGTCAACGGCGAGCGCTATAGGGGTACCCCCGGCCTATGGGAGCTCATGGTCATGAAGCATCCCGAAGATTTCGAGGTGGACGACCTGAATACCTATGGCGATATCCTACGAGCATCGAGTGCCATGTACCAATGCAATTCTGCAGTCTTCTGCAGACCCCTAAGGCTAGCAAAAGTAAGAAGTGGAAGGAGATCGTCTCGTACTTCTATAAGCGAAATAAGTATGGGAGTGGGGTCCGGACCGTCTTTCTTCCGAAACGCTTGGAGGAGTTGCTTTATCGCCTCGATCTTTGCGCCGCCGCCTACCAGGCTGGAAATAATGGGGTGCGCTACGAAATCGTGGCCATCCTCGAGGCCATGAGGAAATCCAAGCATATCAGCAGGGTTGAGTACGATTAGCTGCATCGAAAGCTCTTAAATAAATTCACGATGCCTTTAGTAGTGAATCATGGATATTGTCAAAGATATGTAGTCGTAGGGCGAGGATCATTCGATACCATCGCCGGCCGTCTCTTCCACCGCGAAGAAGTTTGGGTCACCCAGAGATATCCTGCCGTGGGTTATCGTGCCTCCTCCACGAATCAGAAGATCTCCAGGCTCTATAAGGAGGCCGCCGATTTCCGCTGGAAATTCTTCAATATGTATCATTTGGTGAGCAATCCAGGCATCACCCCCGCCGACTATACGGATTTCCATCCCCTCGTATTCGACGTCTCCAAGAAGAGCGAGCGACTGAATGACTCGACGATTGACGTAAGATTCGATCAGAACGTCGCCGCCAATACCTAAGCCTACGCCCTGGTCATCTCCGATCGCATCCCCCAATTCGAATCCGATGGCCAGAAGATGAGCGTCGTCTTCTGAAGAGGATAAGATAAATGGACGATTCACTTTTGCGGAAAATCGCCACCAATACCGAACCCAAGCATGGGTATTCCTTCATCGTCCCTGTGGACGATAGTCTGATCTTGACCCGCTTCAACCCACCCCTCCGACTGCGTGATGAAAAATCTTACGAGATGGCCCTCGTAATCTGGAGACGTACTACTCCATCCCTAATATTCATTCCGGAAATAATTCCTTCCGCTACTCCCAAGACGAAGGTGCCCACTGGTTTCCCATCGCCCTGAGGACCGGCTCCAACGGCATCTATGATATCAATGATGAGATCCAGCGGCAAATGCGACTCAGCAAACACAAGGCTTAGATCCTTCTCGGTGCCAACCGTGCGACTCTGAGAGCCACGCTCATCCTCGCCAGAAGCAACCAAGTGGATTTCAATGTGCCCAGTAGCCTGAATACGGTGCTTTGATTCGATCGCCGAACGTATATCTACGACCAGAGAACGAATGGATACGTGGAAGTTGAGCATATCGTCGATATCATCAGCATCAATAGCATCCTCGTGAAAAGTGATATCATCCACGGCAGCTACGTCACCGGTACACAGCAGTCCACCATCTATAGTTTCTTTCCCGGGGTCGATCCGGGCATGAAGATCATCCAGACTCCTAAGAATCTGATCTACTTACCCGTGACCCTGAAGAACATCAACCACATGCAAACCTACCTGACCGATCAAGACGGTCGCCCCATTGATCTGAGAGGGGAGCATCTCACCATCCGCTTTCATCTGCCTGAGGTATAAATAAATGAATTATCAAGAATGCGGTCTTAACTTGACGAAGGGTCAGGCAGAGAAAATTCAGCGTGCGGCAAAGAAGGGTTGCCCCGTTAGCGTCCGATTGCTGCATGCGGCAGATTCAGCGCATCACAAAGCTCTTGCAGAGTGGTAAGGCTGGTATGGTCTCGGAGATGAGCCGAGCAGGTGAGGAATAACGTAAAGGAAGGTTGATTTCTCTCCATGCTTGCAGGTCTCGCCTCTGCTGCGCTACCCATGCTTTGGGTAGTGCAGCCATCCAAAAAAACCATGGGATCCGGATTATATCTCAAGAAGGGTGCTGCGTGATGCGTGAAACCCCAGGGTCGTGGTCTGCATCTCAGCCCAGGTACTTTGCCCAATACTTACGGTGATGGATTGTACTTGAAGAGTGGAAGTCGGCTCTACGATGGTAGTGGATTGATCCTTGGCCCAATAGCCCCTTCAAGAGTATCCCCTGCTAGGCATGCTCCTATAAATAAATGGACGAAGTAGATGCCAGCCATATCGCATGCATGGAAGAGGAGCTCATAACAGAAATCCAGAGATATGAGCATGCATTGAAGATATATAAACGACTGGGTAAGGTCGTCTCCATTGCCCTGGGCGCGTGTTCGGTAGGCAGTCTTTTGCTGACCAGTGGCACGATGGGGTCTGCTCTGTGGGTGCTGTTGCATCCATTCCCCTTGGTTCCTCCCTCGCCTGCCTTTATGCTACGGGATATATGGTCCTATCCTTGACCTCGCGCCAAGAAGAAAAAGAAGCATCGAGATACCGTGCGACTAGCCAAAACCTATAGGTCCCAGCTGGCAGGTGAAGATGGTGCTTTTGCTGTCTGCCTGAAAAATTATTACGATGAGAAGGATCAGCTTCGTCAACCATCTACCCCCATAATTGAAGAATTGAATGCGCATGCGCCGTAGGGAGGGTTCTTCCACTGGCGCCTCGCTCGGGTCCACCTAACGCCGCGCTCATTCCCGAACCCTCCATATCAAAGTGCCAAGTGACCAAAAAAATTTCCAAATCCGTTTTGGATTGGGAAATTTTGCGTCTCCAATATTTTTTTTTTACTTTCTCACCAGATCGTAGGAGAGGTATTAATCCTGCTTGGTTTTCTTCCTCAGCTTGAATCCGGTGCTCCGAACGAAAGCTCCTATCATTGGAACTTTCTCTTTGTTAAGCGTGGGATGAGCCCATACTCTGGTGATTTCTCCTTGTCTGTCTTTCAGAGTGAGAATCCTACTTTCGCCAAACTTATCTTCCACTTCAATCACCTCCAAGATCTTATAGATCACTCCAGTAGGCACATTTTTCCATTTGATGGCTTCCTGATTCTGGTCCTTCACCTTTTCCTGGAAGGCATCTTCGCTGATGAAGTCGCCTTGGGAGATTTCGACGAATCCATTGTGTACAAAAATCATATTTCTTGTACTTTTACCCTATGCTCAATAGGAGTGCCGTCCGTTTGCATTTTGGCCATCGGGGTTGGGGGTCCTATGCAGGATTTCCCCTGGTGCGGCAGAATCCTCCTTTTCATACTACTGACTAAGCAGTATCATCGCTGATGTAGCGTCATTTCGTCTGCAAGGACTGAATCTCCTCACAACCAAAGGAGGTAATTTATTCATATTCCGTTTATCAATAAAGGAATAGATGTTATTAACATCAGCACCATTTTGAATTGCGAAGAGTTCACTTTTAAAATCCTTCCTTTTTTCTAAAAGCAATCCAAACCTCCTATATACCAATACCATTACCAGGAGAATTTCTAACAACAACAAAAAAAAAATGATTTCAGGACATGCGACTGTTCCGCCACCCTTTTGTTAACAGTGCCTCTGGACATGTCATAATCGGCGATCTTGAGATCATTGAAATTAATTCTTACTTGAAGTTGTCTCCAATGATCGAAATTCCGAGAAACACAACGTATTTATTGGAATTCAAATTTCGAGATCGTTATGGACACTGTTGAAGATTACACCTGAGCATTGTTTAAGAGAGAGACATAGAAGGAACCACAACTTGAGTCCTTGCCAGATTGGGTAAGATCCATTAGATCTTTAGTGCGGAGAGTCGCCTAAGTCTGTATTTGAAGATCAAGAAGTAAGTAAGTGCCTCTTTACTTTACATGACAAATATGTTGCTGTGCCTGCGGACAAAGCTTCTGATAACATGGTTTTATACGTAACGCACATTATTATGATTGCCTTTTCAAAGAATTATGCCATGATTACAATGCACCAATTAGTGCTAGATACAAAAGGGTTTCCTTTGACAAAGCGAAGTCCTTTCCAATCAAAGGTCATTTATGTACTATTTCAATACCCATACTAAAAATATCAAATAAGACCTACCATACCAATATGATGTACCAAAATTACACAAAAGTCCCTATACGGTAAGATCCATCACAGTATCTTCATCTTACTCAACTACCCAATGTTCTTTTGAACTAACTAAGATTTTGTCTGCTGTCAGAGACAGGCATCAAACATCAAGCATACGGTATCCATGCCCGAAGTGACATAAATCACTGAAAAATTCGAGGAATTTATTTGAAAAATCCAAAATCCCGTTCATTTTCTTAAAAACATTCTCTGAAAACATTTAATTTTTACACACTATATACCACGCTTCCCCACGATAATCTTAAATCACATACCAAAGGAGGTATCATTTAAAAGATTTCCAAATTTAAAAAAATGTTGTATTAGGATATAAATCCAATTTTTTTCAAAAGACAATTAAAAAAAATATGAACGAGGAAATGCAGGTGTGCAGTGTGCTTGATTTAAAAAATTATAATAAATTTGTCATATCTTGAGGTGCTTTTTATGAACACAAAGTCATCATTCCATTTGGCACTAATTGTGCTCCTCTAACTGCAGACTTTTTTTTATATTCTTACGAGACTGAATTTCTTCGGGGATTCGTAAAATATCATAAAATAAAAAATGCCTTATTCTTTAATCACACTTATAGATATATTGATGATGTTATTTTCATTCTAGTCACTTTCCCTAACATCTACAGTAATATTTCAGCTCCTTCAGTCGTGTTTTCCAACAGACAATATGGATACCTATGGGAATTAACTGTGCGCCACTTTTAGCTGACCTTTTCCTTAACTCGTACAAGGCCAACTTTTTACAAGGGCTTACACATAGAAAACAAAAACATTTAGCACAGTCCTTTAATGTCAGCTGTCGCTACATAGACGATGTACTTTCTCTTAATTATCCTAAACTTAAGGAATATTTACATCAGATCTATCCCAATTAGCTTGAAATTAAAGAAACAACTGATACATCTACTTCAGCTTCGTACCTGGATTTTTTTGTTGTATATTGACGAAGATGGATGTTTGAAATCTAAGCGATACGACAAGCGTGATGATTTTAATTGTGATCTTTCCCTTTTTTAGTAGCAATATACCTACCTCTCCAGCCTATACATTTCACAGTTGATTCGTTACTGTCGAGCGTGTAGTTAGTACAATGATTTTTTGAACAGAGCAAAAACACTGTCCCAAAAGCTGCTTAGTCAGGGATTTGTTCAACCATTGTTAATTTCATCCCTCAAGAAATTCTATGGCCGTCACCATAACATCATTGAAAGATATGACGTGTCAGTATCCCAAATGAAAGCGGACATTTTCGGCTAGATACACGTCTTCCCGGATTTGACTACCGATTTTGACATTTTCCTAGATTTACACACTTACAGTGTGACCGGTGCTGTTAACAGAGCAGGACATGCTCACCTATCCGGACCACCTGATGTCGTTCTCGGTTTTTATGGGAGTTAACACTGTCAGCTTTTTAGTTTTGTTAAATTTTAGTTTTGTCTTCGTCAGTCGCTATGTTTGAACACTTAAGTGATTACAAAAGCTTCTCAGAATTTAAACTTGATACTGTTTTAGGGTTAGAGAAGTAACATGTACCATGAATTTTTAATTGGTTTTGTCTCAGGGTTAGAAATGGCATTAACCAATCAGCCAACTAACAGATCTTTCAAAAATATATAAATACCTCACTGACCTTGTGACTGGTGCTGTTAATAGAACAGGACATGTTTTCCCTTCCGGAGCATCTGATGTCATTATCAGTTTCACTGGATTTCACACTGTGAGTGCCTTGTGTTTTCTATGTCTTTGCTTTGTATCTATCTAACATCATTGTTTTCTGTTTCCTCGTTTTGGCCATGTCTTTGGACTACGATTTTTGTAAATTACACTCCTTTATTCCTTCGGAATTCTACTGCCGTTGTTTCTAACGAAGTGTATGGTTCACGTTTGATTCGTTACGTAAGAGCTGGCACAAATTATACAAACTATACTATTAGACATAGCTACCTCCATGACCGCCTTATAAATCAAGTTTTCAAAAAAAATCCGTCTAATAAATTCATTTAAAAAGATCTTTTATATATATCAGTCCATTGTGGGGGAATTTCAAGTTTCGGTACGAACTCTGATTCAAGATTCTGTTTTTTTTTTACTTTGTACTGGGTCGATCATTTGTTTTAACTGTCTACGACCTTTCCAGAGCAATTGCAGGACAAACCGGCAACGGAAATGGAGATTTGGTATGCCATAAACCGGATTAACCCACCATTTCTTGTGAATTGCCCGTACCAAGTCAGTACCATTCGGCCGACAATTTTCTGGTGTTTTCCAACTCATATGTCTTTTTGACACACGGACTACGGTGCCATATGCGATTTTAAAGTCTATGAAAACTGCAAATTCCGTTTACGGTTTTTGCCATATACTTGCAGATTTTATACCGGGGTTTATGAGATTTTAAAGACTATGAGATTTTAAAGTACTTGCCGTACGGCGGAAATATTTAAAAATATGATTTCTATATAGAATTTAACGTTAGTACATGATTTTTGGAAACAAATGTTTATTCAGATGCTAAAAATATTAACATGACATACCAATAATTATAAGCTGACAAGAAGTAATCAAAAGTTGACGGGGTAAGTGAAGTTTTGCATTGAATTGATTTTCAATATTGAGACACAACTTTATATATAAAAATGCGAATTGTATGCACTTTTAAACAGCCACTAGGCATTAGCTCATCAACAGGGCAACATTTATGTATTTTTACCTTTGGTGGTCAGGGACTTACCCTTTGTAGAATAAAATTCAGTATAACTTAACGAATTGTTTGTAGTTTTTATTTGAGGGAAAATTATGATTAGTTCGATGATTAAAATAATTAAAATAGCCATAAATGATCAAAATTATTAATCGCAACTATTTCGATAGCCATGAAATATGCATTAAAACTTGTAAGCATGAGGTCAGAATGACATTTTATGAATCAACCAAGTAAATGTAAATTTGCAAGCATTAAGTAAACCAACCCGTACAACTATTGAGGGTCATTATTTTTCAATGCAACTTTTCATTCAACCAAGACCGTATTTGATATATTTACCACAGCAATGATTTGTTAGGCCATTATTTGTTCTGCCTGTTTTGGGTGAGCAAACGGTCATCAGGCTTCAGCCCCTTAATTAGATGCAACTTTGATTACAGTTCCTTGTGCAATGCATTTAAGTTTTTTAGCCTTGAAATTTAAATATTTAAATCCTTCAATCCTTCTTTCCTCAAAATTAATAATCACTTTCCAGGCTGATGTACATGTACTTTCATTTTCGCTAAAGTACAATCAAACATATATAATTTAATCTGAAAGAAAATTAAGACCAACAGTGCTTCTTGTGATTCAGAAAATGTAATATTTCGCATAATGTGAGATCTTAGATAACAGTTTGAATAAACGGAGGTTCCCACACATTTCGCTTTTCCGGAACTTGCAGTTCTCATGCCGAAAAACCGAAACCGAAACTCGCAGTTTTCATAGACAGAGAACTC
The DNA here is from genome assembly GCA_002080025.1 of Modiolus philippinarum. NCBI lineage: Eukaryota > Metazoa > Mollusca > Bivalvia > Mytilida > Modiolidae > Modiolus > Modiolus philippinarum. The sequence continues at coordinate 72,896 of MJUU01050507.1, read as the reverse complement.
TGTTCGGTAATTTTGTTATTATTGCTATTGCTCTATTGCAACTTTACTTTTCACGTGAAGAAGCCTTTTTGTTATTTTGGAAAACAATTTAGGGTTAGTTCTTAAACAACAGAGGTTATTTTCGTGAATTACCCAATGTAAATACAAATTTTCTCTTTAAACTTTTAAGATATCTTATTTAAGACACAATTTCGTTGGCTTATAGCATAATGATGAAAAGGTTGCTTATTTCGACATTTGCAAACCTAACAGAAGATTGAAACACAATATTTTGGATTCAATTGTTGTTTAAATATTATAACATAGGCAGTTGAAGAGATATATTAATATATTTAGAATTAATGAAAATCTGGAAAACTATTAATGCATGGTGTTATTTTTACTTACGTAGTTTTTAATTGAATTAAGCCATATTTCATTCTAATTACACATCTGTTGCTTTTGAAGTGAAATGAAATTGAATAAGTGGTGTTCTTATTTACATTTTTTTTAATTATGCATATTTCTAAGTCTGCAGTTTGTCTCAGATGTGCACAAACTTATTCTACGGAAAGGTTAGTCATGCTGTAACGATATAATATTCATATTTTAAGATTATATATAAATTTTATAAGAAATCTCAGCTAAACAACAATCAATTTTGTACACAATTTTAGATAGAACGATCAAATAAAGCTACCCTAAAGAAAAGGTCTTCCGTATGTCGGATTTAGTGATATCTAAACCATAATTCAAATAAAACCTTATATTTTGGCATTTAGAGTATGAATATGTATAATACTTATTTGAAATCTTGGTGTACGAACAATCGATGTTCAACCAAAGGCGTTATGTTATTTACATTCTTGACCAATCAACGTAGTTTGGTGTACGCTTAAGTTTCTGAAACGGCGAATTGATGTACTCACTTTTTACTTTTTAGAGCCATTCAGCATTTGTAAGGCTTGCTGTATTGTGTAAGGTTCTTCACTGAGTTAAAGACCAAACGGTCCCCCCTAGATTGTTTTGGGTCGTTTTAATCTGGAGATGGAATATTGTCTCCTTGAAATTTACCCCATTTTCTTTCTTTTTCATAAGTTTTGGTATTCTATGCATCTCTTGTGAATCTTTGGAAAATACAAAGACAACATCGAAACTTTCCATCAAACACTGTACGGCAGTATGAAATGGGAATCAGCTTTTCGGCAAAAACTCTTCCAGGACTAATTCAATGCAAGAGTGGATGAAAGTCTTAGTGTTTCCCTATGGTGTACCCAAGAACTGTTGATGATTATTCAGTACCTTCCGGGCCATAAACCCCGATACCTTTTTTACGGGACGTTTCCAATACATTTAACAAATTCGCATCGATATAAGGCTCGCACCTACTCACGGCTTCTTGTAGCAAAAATAGTGTTACCTATCATAAATCGAATATCCATAAATATCAAGAAACTAAAATTTACTTAAAAAGATTGTAAAGATTATGACCTTTTATTTGATATATTTGATATATATTTGATATAGTTTTGCATAGTTCATTCAATTATAGAAAATGAGGGATCTGAAACTTCAGTAAAACAAAAACAAAAATACTAGTATTTTGAGTGGTGTAATATAAAGTGGCCACATTCTTTCATTGCGTGCAGATTATGCTGATTTTGACATGTCTTATTTTGAAGGTATTGGAGGACTGAAAAAACATGATGTAGGTGGGAAGTGTGGTTACAGGGAAATTTATTTTGGCCAAATGTATTAAAATTGCACTCGACATACTGAAGGTAAATCTTGTCATGCTTATCCCTTAAACAATGTCAGATATTTTATATCTGTTACCGTTTTTAAGTTTACTTACCCCAAAATTGTTACTTTTAGTAACGACGGCAACGTTGTTCGGTCTTCGGACAAATCAAAAAATTTTCAATCTAAATTTAGACAAAGTTTGTTTGAAGTTTGCTCAGTGGTTTCATAGGAATTTCTTTTTTAAATATGGAGAAATTGACAAGACAACGAAGAATATCGACGGGTGCCAAGTGATGACAATAGCTAACATTGTTTTTTAGCAATATGAACTAAAAATCATAACAATATTAAAGTCTGATATTTTTTTATATTTATTTCGGTTTCTTTTAAATTTAGGTTATAAATATATTGTCATTAGATGATATTTTTCACAGTTATACTTACATAAAAATTCTGTTTAGCATCCAACTGATACTCAGAACAGTTCTAAATTTTTTTAGGTGAGGATGAAAACTATAACGCCTCTCGTCAAATGCCTATTTCTGAGAAAGAAAAAAAAAACAGAATATTGCGTTTTATTCCTCAGAACGTTGTCGTTTTGCATTACATATAAAATAGCAAAAGCATATGCGAATTTTGAATAAGAGTGCAACAGTGATATTAGGAAAATTAAAAGCGAATTCACATACAATTCATGCAATATTTGTCATCATTATATAATTGAAATTAAGAGAATCCATAGTCGGTATTGACAAACCAATGAATGCGATGCTTTGGTTGAAAAACCAGAGGCTCAGAGGTTGAGCCTGTATCGCTCATCTGACAAAATGCATCAAAGCTATGCAAATTTTTCAATATCTTTTCCATAAGCCATGTTCTAATCTGGCACTCCTGTATTTGTAATATCCAATTGAATAACAAAATACCGAAGTTTCTGTAAATTTTGTTTCTGCATATGCGCATTTCGACATCTTGTGTTTTTACATTACAGATAAATCAAAACAAATAACTAAAGGACCTTGCATACATTATTCCAATACAGGCTAATTAAATTTGCAGCCATAATTTCACAGCAGATAACGAAAATCATAATGCAAATAATTTTCGTAAAGGGTTTTAATGTTGAACTATGTTCAATGCTAAGGTCAGAATGAAAGAAGCAATTTTTTTTATGGAGGACAAAAAAAGATGAAAATCTGATTTCCCCTTACTTTTCATTGTTAAGGGCTGGCTTACATGATTTTTGTCGAGTCCGATCAAACTTGAGAATCTTTGTGAAGAATTTTCCATGCAACATTTCTATACAGTTTATATTAATTTTCTTCAATAGTTTCAAAGCAGATGTTGGAAAAGATGACTCTTCAAACAGTGTCAAATGTTAGACTATGTTCAATACTGGCAGCCATGTTTTTCGTCCAGTCGCAAATTACCTTTCTTGTAACGTGAAGTTTAATTAAGAAGATGTAATTTTGCCCATAGCGTTCAATATAAAATGCAAGCCATGTTTTTGTCGTAGCCTGTAAAGGACCTTCAAACATCACTCCTGTAAAGTTTGATTGAATTTGCTTAAGTGTTGTAAGAGGAGAAGATGAAAACGTGATTTTCCCATAGTTTTTAATGCTAAAAATAACTTACGCGCTGGCAGCCACATTCTTGTTGGATCGAAACAAATGAGCAATCTGTATAAAAGACCTTCCAAAAATCATTCCTGTTTGGTTGAATTTGCCACAGTGCTTACACAAAAAAACCCATTAATATAAGAAAAAGAAGGGAAACGGGGAATGTGTCAAAGAGACAACGACCCTAAGGGGAGCAATAACAACTCAAAGCCACCATAAGATCTTCAATGAACGGTGAGGAAACCCCACACCCAACGGCAGGTCGGAGTTGGCCCCTAAACAAAAGAGTAATCAAGTTCAGCGAAATAAGCATCTTCCTAGACTCCGATAGACATAAAGTGAACTAACTAGAAAACAGACAAGACACACAAAGGCTTAATAAATTTCCTGACTTAGGACAGGCGCAAACCTGCTGCGGTGGGGTTAAACTAGTTTTATTGGGCCCAAACCTATAGCCAATGTGATAAATAAAAAAACGATCGTAACAACAGTAAAATTCAGTTGGCAACAGGACTGAGTCAACTGTGAAAAATGAAACTGAAAGAACTAAATATACGGACATAAACATGAAATCACAAAAGACTACTAGCAGTTAACTGACATGCCAACTCCAGACCCATTACCAACTGACAAATTAAGTTATGTACCCTCAGTATACAGCTTCCATCAAGATCCCTTCCTGTGAGGAGTTTAGCATAATGATTTTATGTATATATGTATTTTTTTCCAATAAGGCCCAAAGGTCCAATGTTAAACCTATGTTCTGTGCTGGTGGCTATGTGTTTGTCGGATCAGAACGAAATGGGTAATCTTTGAAATGGACCTTCCGTTCATTATTCCTGTGATTTTTGGTAAAATTTTATTCAGAATTTTTGGACGAGAAGGTGGAAGTGTGAAAAGTTTACGGACGACGGACGGACGCCAAGTGAAGGCAATAGCTCACACTGACCCTTTGAGTTAGGTGACCTATTAAAAGAATCTTCGTGAGACGCAAAAATGCTAGATGTATTACGTACCACTTTTTCATGCCCCCGCAACGATAAGTCGGGGGCATATTGTTTTACCCCTGTCCGTCCGTCCGTCCGAGGGGTACATGGTTTGTCCTCGGAACTCCTCCTACAGTTTTTATGCTACAAAGTTTTTATTTTGCAGATCATTTGTACATATATTGAAGATTTTGGTGCATTTTTGTCTTAAATATACATTGTTGAACTTAGTCATTTTTAGTGATTTTGTGAAAGAGGGTACACAGTTTGTAGGCGCAACACCTCCTACAGTTTTAATGCTAGGACGTTTTTATTTTGCAGATCTTTTGTACCTATATTGAAGATGTGCATGTGGTAAGGATTTTGATTTTGGTAATTTTTGTCGAAATTATACATTGTTGAACTTCGTCATTTTTTGGTGATGTAATAATAGGGTACATAGTTTGTCCACGCAACTCCACCTACAGTTTTTATGCTAGGAAGTTTTTATTTTGCAGATACTTTGTACTTATATTGATGATGTGCATGTGGGAATGATTTGGATTTTTTTCCAAAATATACATTGTTCAACTTTTAATTTTTGGTGATTTAGTAATAGAGGGTACATAGTTAATCTGTGCAACCTAGAATAACGTGTTTAGCGGTCACATTATATGTGTCTGACAGATACAAATATTACTAAAAAGTCCCAATTTGATTCAACCTTGCGCGGGGGCATGTCGTCCTCTATTTCTTTTTTTTTCTTCTTCTTCTTTTTTTTTGTCTTCTTTTGTTTTGTTTTGTTTTGTTTTTTTGTTTTTTTTTTGTTTTTGTTTTTTGTTTGTTTGTAAGAGAAATGTACCTTTCTTATGATTTTACATTTAAATGCTAAACAACAACTACAATGATTTATCTTTCAAATTTTTTCACCAAAATACCTCATTATTCGAATCGTAACAAAAAGCTATTTTTTTCTTTAAATTCTACCCGTATAGAGTGTCATTATTTGTGTCGTACACAATTGTAAAAAAGAGCTTCTTTGAAAAGGTAATGCTCTGCCTACGTCAAAATTACCGAGAACGAGAAATTTGAATATTTGATGGCAGGAAGTTGAAGTTGCAAATCATTTCTATGTGTCTAGAATGACAATTATAGACTAGGGACTCGTTTGAGAAATACATGTACATGTGTACAGGCACGACAAATGACACTCGCGTAGTAGAATGACCTGTAAAATGACATTACGTCAGGACCGTTAAATCTTGATAATACACTTCCGTAACCGGTTTGTGATAACATCTGTTACATCACGCCGCATCACCGGTCTCACTTATAACTGAACATTTTCATTTATAACTGAACATCTTCTTAAATGGTACGTAACCGCTGAAGAGAGGTTGATCTTTATGCACGTCGCCCACTGATGGAACATGACGTCATAGGCCCGCATTATTAGAATCGTTAACATTATCGACGGAGGAGACTTACGTTATTTAGTGTTATTCAGCGATGAATCAAGGTTTTAGCTTTAGCTTTAGCATTGTGACGGTAGGGGCAGGGGGTACCGCTGACGCAATGAGCGTTATTTAAGTGCCTGTGTACAGGAAACAGATTTTTTTTTTGGTCGCGGAATCATGGTATGGTATTTGTAGAGACTTTGCTTATGTACATTTACGCCATAACCTTTTATTATGCATAAAGACTGGAGTTTGTCTCTTCGTCAGTTTTGAGTTCGTAAATGATTCCCTGTGCGAGAGATCTTTGATCTCTATGTAATTCAGTTACAGTCACTAGCAGATATATTATGATCTTGTTTGGTCGTTTTGATCTTATCACGATCTTCACAGGCTTAACACAGTTTTGTTAAGACAGTGTAAGATACTCAGTCGATATCAAGATAATATATTTTAAGGACGATCAAGACATGTTCAGTTACTCAAAATCAAACAAGATGACTGTGTTCAAGGTCGATGAAGATGTGTTAAGTTTATCGCCATAAAACAAGATCAAATCGAGATCTTGTTCGGTCATAACAAACTTAACTCGTCTTGATCGTTCCTGAACGCGATTATCAAGTTGATCGTGTTTGGTCTTAAACCATCTTATGGTGACTTGATCGTCCTTGGAATCAATAATCTTGAATACCAACTGAAATCCTACACGTTCTCGACACAATAGTGTTGAGCCTGTCAAGATCGTGACAGATCATAATGGCCAAACAAGATAATAGCAGATCTTCTAGTGAGTGTACTTGTGCTTGAGAGAATCATGCTTTAAAATTTGCATTTCTTGGTTTGTAATTTCCAATTAGTATTCTGAACAACTGTTTGAAGTGCCCACATCTCATGATAATTTTATTCCGAATTTTCTTACAGCTGACTTCATGGGTGCGCTGTGGTTTTATAACATGTTATGATTTTCTTCTGTATATCGAGCAACATATGACAGCGCTTTAACAGTTACTCAAATGTTTGTTGACCATCCCGCAAACATGGAATAAATAAAATATGGGTGTACGTTGGTCGACATCAAGCAATGATTTCCGCTCATATTGGTGCTAGGGGTCATTTTAAACTTAACATGAGGTATGAGCAGAGCTCCTTGTTGAAGGCCTCATGGCGACTGCAAGATGAAGACCAAGAATACAAACATTGTTCCATTATTTGGTTGATTCATGTTTGCCATGTACTTGTAGAGACTTTGATCATCTGCATTTACATCCTATCATTTTGTATAGGGAGGAATAGCACACAATGACCGTACTTCATTCAAAGATTATTGTCGGTAATTTGAATGCCATACGATATAAGGACGAAATGTTTGCTCCATTGGCACTCCCCTTCTTGTGTAGACATCGTTTTATTCACTTAATCCAACTTAACAATGCCCGCTGTCACGTATCTATCTATGATTTCTTCAATTATAATCATGTCTGTTTGCTCTATTGGTTAGCAATATCTACTGAATTTTCTTCAATCAGAGGGATTTACTTCGGAATCCGAAAAGCATACTATAAATGTGTGGTAGACTGTTAAATTATTTTCCGTCGACCTCACATTGATAGTATACTTACGGAAGCATATCCCTGTGTTTCAATTAAGCACCTGTAGGATACACTTTACTGTCGTGTTAGGAATGGTCGAAATTCACCTGAAGCGCTAACCTTACTTCGACCAGCACTGATTAGAGAATGGAACAGTATCCTACAAACTTCATCTGAAATCTGATAGGTTCTATGCGACGACGTTGCCAGGCAGACGTGAACACAAGATTAGGTCATCCGAGATATTGAGGGGTAAACTTGATTTTATCACTATCTGTTAAATGTAAACTGCAAACATTAAATACGACATTAAATATTGAAAACTTGCCACAGTTGTTTTTGCAAAAGATAAAAAAGTGGGCATTGTTGTAAGAAATTGTTATAAAACGCTTGACGTAATGCCGTAATTGGTTCTAATCTGCCTATTAATATTCATCAAAATGTCATATATGAAACAAAAGTCAAACAAATGGAGGATAAAATGATGAAAAGCCATACACATTGAAATTCTCAATGAAAAAAGAAATTCATCATCCCGAAGTGCCGAAATCAAGAACGCAATGTAGATGGTATAATAGGACTTTGACTCTTATAAGCTAAAATGACAAAGTATAGAGATAGTAAGAAAATAAGAAAAAATTGAAAACTAAATGCATGATGCACATTTCCAAGATATATTGAAGCATTCTTGCAAGTTGGAAAGTACCAAGCGGTCTAGGAGGAGTAGCGGATAATGGAGCTAAAACTAAAGTTTAACTCCTTCGATAGTACTTTTATCCTAAGCCATATTTGATATTACTGATTATTCGGTTTCGTTTAGTTTTATGCATTTTTTTTTAAATCACTGATTTCCTACGTTTGGGTTCTAGTGTTGCTGATAAGGAATTGATTTCCAAAATGGCCATAAAGCTCATTTAAATTATTGCAGTTGGAGTTAACATATGTGTTATTGTCTCATGTTCATTAACTCCATATCCTTTCGTAAAAGATATACCCTATGAATCCAATAAGCTAAAATGAAAAAGTCCAAAAATAACTTCAAAATCTGGAATAACATAATTAAATAAAATTAAACTAAATGCATAGTGCACATCTGCAATATATGCTGAATTCGGAAAGGACATCAGACATTTTTCAAAAGTCCGTTATCTTCCTTTTTTATTTCTCTTCAAGATAGTAGTCTTGCAGTAAATAGTCTACCTGTACCTGATTTAATTCTTAGCTTTATTATACTAAAGGGAAAAGGGATAGAGAAATTGAAGGTAAGGTTACTTTATACAATTGTTTAACCCTATCGCTTGGTTATACTAAGACCGGCGCCAAATGTGGTTATCAAAAGTTAATATCCTTGTTCATGTTTTTTTGGTTTTTTTGTTTCTCATTTGTGTTCTTATGGTGTATTTTTTGGGTATAATTTTCCTATGATTTTAATTTTTGGCCATTTTATGTGTTTACTGCTATCTTTTTGGTTCTCATGTTGTTTCAATACAAGGTTTTCTAACTTATACTTACATAAAGATGCAGGTTTGGACCAAATCAATTCTCAAAATTGACCTCAATTGTGAGGAAGAAGCTTAAATGCTAAATGCTTCTTGTCAAATGCAAATTCCTAATCCGATTCCTAAAAAAGACAACGTTTAGTTAGGTATTTTATGTTTCAGGATGTAAATATCTACCTAAAGATAGCACCTCACCTACTATGTACTGGGTTCCTAAGCTTCACAAAAATCCCTTCAAGCATCGTTGCATTTTGGCCTCTAGTTAGTGTTCTACCAGTTTATCAGTTTAACAGTTATGATATTTCCAGACTTTATACAACCCTTACATCCAAATTAGGACAACTTATTAAATGGTCTTTTAAGTTTTTTTGGTTTGCGGTTCATTTGTTCTTACAAAAACAAAGATTCTTCTCAAATATAACCTGCAATAATCATTGTTCCTGGACATATGATGATTTGTTTAATGCACTGAATCTTTTGCTGGTCAACATTTTTGTTCGTTTTGGCAACCTCTATTTATCAACAGGTCATTGGTATTATCATGGGTAATAATTGTGCACCTCTCATTGCAGATCTTTTTCTGTTCTGTAACGAACGAGACCTCATAAAAAACCTCAAAACGGAACTATTCCAAACAGTGATAAATTTATTTCTATTTTCAATGATGACAGCAGATATATTGCCGATATATCCTTACTACTGACAATCCCTAGCTTTCTGATTATGTAGACATCATTTACCCACAAGATCTAAAATTAAATAAAGCTAACAATGACTCAAAACACTGCTTTTCTAGATATAGCTATCATTATTGACTCTGGTAAAATAAAAACTAAAATTTATGATAAAAGGGATGATTTTGATTTCACTTTTACTAATGTCCCTTTCCTTGACGGCGACATTCCTATAACTCTATCCTAGGGGTCTGTATTTCTCAACTAATACGATTCGCACGCGTTTGTTTTACTCTAACGTAACATTACTATCACTGCTAATCTATTACGTCAAGGTTACAGATTTCATAAGTTGTTGAACACTTTTAAGAAGTTTCATAATTGATATGAAGATTTGATATCTAAATATGGCGTTACTCGCAAACAGCTTATTACTATGGGCATTTCTAATCATCGTTTTAACGGAAATGCTGTTAGGAAATGCTAAAAAAAGATCAAGAAAAGCGGGGACGTAACTTACATTCTTAACATTATAGGGGATATCGATTGATTGATTGATGTTTAACGCCAACTTCAGCAATATTTCAGCTATATTGTGGCGAGAACTGTTAAATATATTGAACAATTTTAATAAATAAGTATATAAAATATAAAAATAAAACCATTACAGCTTTATACAAGTAAACCCGGTGTGTAAAATATAAAAACGTAATACGAGAATTGCAAGTTTAATTGTTATAATATTATAATTTTAAGATAAATCCATTAAATCTTATGAAATAAATTGACTGCTTTTAAAAATTGAACGATTTTGTCGCCAGCGACATTTGTAAATAAGTCTTTAAGACAAACAGCAGAATAAAAATCACGCCTGATATCGGCAACATCTACACAGTCAATTAAAACATGTTGAATTGTATAAGGACAATTGCATGGAACACATTCAGGTCGATCATCACTGTTGAGGATAAAACAATGTGTTGTTCTAGTATGTCCAATACGACATCTGGTCAACACAACCTGTTCCCTACGGTTTTTACCGCAGGAACAGACTTGTTTACCGACGTCTGACTGTATTCCATGCAGTTTATTATTTATTTGCAGATCCCATTTGGCCTGCCATAACTTTAAAATGTATTTAACTATTAAAGGCTTCATGTCAGTGTACGGTATTGGACAATCCGCCATCTCGTCATGTAATGCATCCTTGGCTTCCTGGTCAGCAACTGTGTTTCCATAGATCCCCACATGACTAGGGATCCAAACATAAATGACTTCTTTGCCTAATGCTACAAGTGATTTGTAGAATTCTGCTATTTTCAAAATAATTGGGTGTTTTGTTTTCCGACTTTCAATTGCCAATAGGCAAGAGAGTGAATCGGAACAAATCATGAATTTATTTGATTGCGATACAGCTACAAATTTGAGTGCTGAGTAAATAGCGTTAGCTTCAGCAGTAAATATGGAACTAGAGGATGGTAATCGGAGAGTTGCTGCACGATCTCCAAAAACGGCTACAGAAGCCACTCTGTCTCCATCCTTAGAGCCATCTGTGTAAATTTGCAAGTATTCAGGATTTTCAGATTTTATTCTTGCAAAGTCCTGCTGGATAACCAGAGGATTAGTATCAGCCTTTTTGTGTTTGCGTAGTTCAAAATTAAATGTTGGTTTTGGGTTCAGCCATGGAGGTTTTTTGGGAGTTTCTACAGGAGCTATTTCATCTAAATTTATATTAGCACATTCAAGGTGTGGTTTGATACGAAGACCAAAAGGTTGTATAACGTTCGGGCGTTTTTCATAGTCAGCTTTGTGAAGAAGTTTGAAAACACAGTTGTTAGAAGGATTGGAAGGATACGCTTTAAGCTTTGTTGCACATTGTAAACCAAGTTTAATACGCCTTTCTTCCAAGGATGGTTCATTAGCTGCAACATAGAGACTCTCCACAGGAGAAGTTCTGAATGCACCTAATGAAAGACGCAAACCTTGGTGGTGAACGGTATCTAATAATTTAATGTATGATTTACGGGCGGAACCGTAAATAAAACATCCATAATCCAGTTTTGACCGAATCAACGATCGATATAAATTTAATAAAACAGTGCTATCCGCACCCCAGTCGGTACTCGACACAACTTTTAAAATATCTAATGCCTTGAGGCATTTGTTTTTTAGCATTTTGATATGGGGAAGAAAAGAAAGTTTACCATCAAATATTAAACCAAGGAACTTGGCCACTTTTACGATAGTTATAGGGTCATTGTATAGTTTAAGCTCTGGGTCTGGGTGCATTTTCCGCTTACAACAGAAATGCATCCCGACTGTTTTCGAGCTTGAAAATTTAAAACCATTTTCAACTGCCCATTTTTCGATTCTGTTTAGACATAATTGCAATTGGCGTTCTATATTATTCATGTTTTTGCCACGATAGCAAATCAGAAAATCATCTACATAAAGAGATCCATCAATGTTATCTTTTAATACCTGGGCCAAACTAGGCATAATCCGACTTTTGTCCCCTGTGGGGACGATTTGTTTTTGAGCATCCAAAATTGTTATAGCAATTTACCTTTGGAAGCCGCATACTATTCAGAGTCATTTGAATGTTTTACTCCGGATAGAGTAAAATCGGGTCCTGATACGGACACGGAACCGTCCGGAATATTTTTGAATTGTAACGATATGCCGTGTTCAGTTTGTTGCACTATCTATACGATTTTCATCTTGATGGCCTTAATTTAATGTCATTTTAAATAGTTCTACAACAAAAACCCTGTCACATGATAATTGCTCCCATTTCATTCAGATGTTTGAATTTATTTCGGAAAGTAATGAAAGGCTCGTGGAAAGCTCATGAAAATTTCTAATGAAAATAAAAGAAATGAACCTGAAAGAAAGTTTATGTTATGAAACTTCTATTTTAGAGGAGATTAAAATTCACAAATTATCCTGTTGCTAATAAGTCTCGATATGCCAATACATATGATATCTTAAATACAAAATGCATTTGTTCTCGGCACCTCCATGCAAATCCAAAAATATGAAAAAAAATCGTATAGTTAAAGTATAACGTTGTCGTTCAAGATGCAAACGGAACAGTGACATTAATTACAAATTTTATATAATTCATAGATTGAGTATTTTTACTTCGAACAGATGCGAGGTAGAAATATCGCTTGATCAAATCATTTATTTTTATCTCTCAAAGATACAAACATGTATAATGCTTATTTAATTTAGATATAAGTATATCTACCTCGCGCATATTACGATGCTAACGATGATTGGTTTAATCCTTTTAGCTGTGTAGCTACATGTATCCCCAAAAGAACACCATTTTAAATACAGTAGAGTATTTTAGAAAAGTAGTATATATATAGTCCGGTTTTTGTCCCCTATGTAAAATGATATTTCAATCTAAAGTAAAGTGTATTATATATAGTCCGGCTTTTGTCCCCTATTAAAACACCACTTTTCCATCATTTCTTTTAAATAAACCCCCAAAACATAACCATGCCCCTTTTTGTTGTGTAGCTTTCCTCAAAAGAACACCCTTTTAAAGACAGTAGGATATATTAGAAAAGTAGTATATATATAGTCCGGTTTTTGTCCCCTATGTAAAATGATGTTTCAATCTAAATTAAGTGTATTATATATAGTCCGGCTTTTGTCCCCTATTAAAACACCAATTTTCCATCATTTCTTTTAAATAAGCCCCCCAAAACATAACCATGCCCCTTTTTGTTGTGTAGCTATCCCCAAAAGAACACCCCTTTAAAAACAGTAGGATATATTAGAAAAGTAGTATATATATATAGTCCGGTTTTTGTCCCCTATGTAAAATGATGTTTCAGTCTATAGTAAAGTCTATTATATATAGTCCGGCTTTTGTCCCCTATTAAAAACACCAATTTTCCATCATTTCTTTTAAATGAACCCCCACAAACATAACCATGCCCCTTTTTGTTGTGTAGCTATCCCCAAAAGAACACCCTTTTAAAGACAGTAGGATATATTAGAAAAGTAGTATATATTTAGTCCGGTTTTTGTCCCCTATGTAAAATGATGTTACAATCGATGGTAAAGTGTATTATATATAGTCCGGCTTTCGTCCCCTATTAAAACATCGATTTTCCATCATTTCTTTTAAATTACCCCAAAAACATAACCATGCCCCTTTTTGTTGTGTTGCTATCCCCAAAAGAACACCCTTTTAAAGACAGTAGGATATATTAGAAAAGTAGTATATATATAGTCCGGTTTTTGTTCCCTATGTAAAATGATGTTTCAATCTATAGTAAAGTGTATTATATATAGTCTGGCTTTTGTCCCCTATTAAAAATTGATTTTCCATCATTTCTTTTAAATAAACCCCTCAAGACATAACCATGCCCCTTTTTGTTGTTAGCTTTCCCCAAAAGAACACCCTTTTAAAGACAGTTGGATATATTAGAAAAGTAGTATATATATAGTCTGGTTTTTGTCCCCTATGTAAAATGATGTTTCAATCTTTTGTAAAGTGTATTATATATAGTCCGGCTTTTGTCCCCTATTAAAAACACCAATTTTCCATCATTTCTTTTAAATAAACCCTTCAAAACATAACCATGCCCCTTTTTGTTGTTAGCTTTCCCCAAAAGAACACCCTTTTAAAGACAGTTGGATATATTAGAAAATTAGTATATATATAGTCCGGTTTTTGTCCCCTATCAAATTTTAAGTTGTTGCCGTCATTTCTTTTACAGAAAACCCTCAAAACATACACAGTCAACTTTTTTAGGGGTGGCTTCCACTTTCTATTTTATTGGACGATATCTTACATAGGGGACAAAAACCGGGCTATATATATACTAGTTTTCTAATCTATTCTTCTGTATTTAAAAGGTTGTTCTTTTGGGGATTGTCACACAACAAAAAGGGGCATGGTTATGTTTTGGGGGCTTATTTAAAAGAAATGATGATAAATCAGCAAATTCGATAGGGGACAAAAACCGGACTATATATACATGTATGCTTTAATTATGTTCTGTGTGATGGATGTGACTTTAATTATCTAACCTGAAATTGGCTTTTTGTGTTTCTGAATTTTAGAACATTTATTTTACATTGAAAATCAAAAGCACATACTGAAAATGAAAATAAATGTGTTTTTAAAATATTTTTGCTAAAAGATGTGACTTTTTTAATTGGATGTTTTAAATTTTGAAGATTTTAATTTCCTTTTGTACTTTTGTAAAACAATGATGCAAGACATATATGAATATGTTCATCTATAAGGTTCATTGTTCGTCCGTGCGAGACCTACAAAGGTAGTCAAGGACGTTAAACACCCTCCAGTTATTTGCGCATGCTTCACAGCTATACATTTCACCACGAACTGATTTGGCCGTGACGAATAAGTGCAGTCGAATCTGGTCTCATAGTAAATTTTCAACCACTAGGTGAAATATTTCAGAGATCGGCATGAAATGCTTGAATGTCATTCGGGACCTTTATAATCCAATCGACACAAACATCCATATTTCTACCTCAAACACAGTTATACAGTGGTGCGAGGTAGATATACTGTAGTACATACTTAAGACTCCGGAATTAATTCGGACCCGTTTCCGGATTTGGTTTTATTATTAGAATGTCCATTTCAAGCTTCAAATTGATGAAGATTTTCATAAATAGGCCGTTTTGACGGTTTTCAAAACTCCGAAAACTAATTGTCCCCTAGGGGACAAAAGTCGGATTATGCCCCAAACTATTTATTTTAATACTAAATAGTGTGACAGAGAGGATGCTTCCTTGCGGAACACCAATCTCTTGTTCAAACGAGTCAGAAAATGTAGAGTTGACTCTAACATTGAATTCACGATCCTTGAGAAAATTTTCAATAAAATTTGGTAAACATCCTCTCAACCCCATATCAAAAAGATCTTTTAAAATACCATATTTCCATGTTGTGTCATATGCTTTTTCAATATCGAAAAAGATGGACACTGCATGTTCTTTCTTTAGAAATGCATTTCTGATAAATGTTTCGAATCGAACTAAATGGTCTATTGTTGTACGACCTTGTCGAAATCCATTTTGGATGTTCGACAGAAGATTGTTCGATTCGAGATACCAAACAAGACGGTTGTTTATCATCCGTTCCATTGTCTTACAGACACAACTAGTTAATGCTAGCGGTCTGTAATTCGATGGTTCGGAATGATCTTTACCCGGTTTTGGAATAGGTACTATAGTTGCTTGTTTCCACATAGGTGGTAGTTTCCCTGTTTTCCAAATTTTATTAAAAAGGTTTAAAAGAATTTCCAGTGTTGTTCAAGGAAGATGTTTGAGGAGTTGATAATGGATATCGTCAGGGCCACATGCCGTGTCATGTGCCTTATCCAAGGATTGTTTTAGTTCATCCATCGAAAATAGCCTGTTGTAGTCTTCTGTATTTTTAGATTTAAAGTTAAGTTTGTTTCGTTCCTTTTGTTCTTTAATTCTCTGGAATGTGGGTCCTAGATTTTTAGAAGAAGAATGTTTCTCAAAAGTCTCTCCAATTTTATTTGCAATATCTTTTTCAGATGTTAAAATATCTTGTCCGTTTTTAATGTGATGGACATTAGCTTTCTTATTTTTACCTTTGATTTTTTGCACCATATTCCAGACTTTGTTCATAGGGGTGTTGCAATTTAATTTAGAGACAAAGTTGCCCCAAGTAGTGCGTCTTCTTTGTTTCAAGGTTCTTCGAGCTTTTGCACGAAAAACGCGAAAATTGCCAAGATTGTTCGTCGTTGGATGTTTATTGAAAAGTTGCTCTGCCTTTTTACGATTTGTCAGAGCATCATCACAGTCATCGTCAAACCAGGGTTTCCCAGGCCGTTTTGGGTTTGCCGAGGTTTTCGGTATAGATTTATCTGCAATGGAAATAAGAAAAAGAAGGGAAACAGGGAATGTGTCAAAGAGACAACGACCCTAAGGGGAGCAATAACAATTCAAAACCACCATAAGATCTTCAATGAACGGTGAGGAAACCCCACACCCAACGGTAGGTCGGAGTTGGCCCCTAAATAAAAGAGTAATCAAGTTCAGCGAAATAAGCATCTTCCTAGACTCCGATAGACATAAAGTGAACTAACTAGAAAACAGACAAGACACACAAAGGCTTAATAAATTTCCTGACTTAGGACAGGCGCAAACCTGCTGCGGCGGGGTTAAACTAGTTTTATTGGGCCCAAACCTTCCCCCTATAGCCAATGTGATAAATAAAAAAACGATCGTAACAACAGTAAAATTCAGTTGGCAACAGGACTTAGTCAACTGTGAAAAATGAAACTGAAAGAACTAAATATACGGACATAAACATGAAATCACAAGAGACTACTAGCAGTTAACTGACATGCCAGCTCCAGACCCATTACCAACTGACAAATTAAGTT